>JAMKCH010016593.1:0-188975 GCA_023653785.1 Ophioderma brevispina | reverse complement strand
TGTGTCCTTTTGTTAATTAAGGTGTTGGCATTATGGTATGGTTTCTAAGGAGTACGCGCAAGCCGACTTTAATAAACTTGGAGATGAGCAAGTGTGCATTCGTTTGCGATTTTAGCATCGCAAAAATTCATGAGCGATTTTTCCCCTCTGCGTTTGTAAACGCGAATTTGTAAAGCTTTCATAAAATAGCGTAGAACTCTAATGTTGCCAGGACTCGTCTAAGAACGTGCCTGATTAATTATGCGTCTCACCTTTCATGCACCCATTTTTTTGTTTTGCTGCGTGACATATAGGCGTAAAATAACGCGACACGCAGCGTCTCAAGTGAAGACGGAATTTTCACTCAAAAAATGTCCTTTTTCGATGATTTTCATGAAAACTAATACGGTGACACCATTTTTTTATTTTGGTATTTTCAAGTATGCAACTTAGACCTAAATATATGTGAAAATCAGAAAAATGATCGGCCCCTTTGTTATCTTTTTTTGACACTTTAGTATCGGTGCATCACATTTTCCCATAGAGTTGCGTGGTAAATAATGTAAAATTTTGAGCAACAATGTACTTTTTGAGTGTCTTTTCTCAAAAACGACAGGTAGCCAATTTTTTATTTCAGATTTGTTATCAGCACAAATGAGTGTACTATATATCAAATTTTAAGAAATTCTTCGTCCCATTTAAATCATTAATCCAACGTCTAATTATTCTATGAAACGCTTTGGTACACTACTTATGGTGTGATTGCTCTATGTGTCCCATTTTGTAGGTCAGTTCACATGGCCACCCCCCTATCCTTGAGTGGTCTTTGGAGCCCAGATTGGGAGGTGTATGGAGCTATGTCATGAAGAAGGAAAGAAATATGCAGCTCAAGTAAGTCACCTCATACGATCGTATATCACGGGTTGGCACAACAATATTTGCATGATTTTTGATCATATTGTGCCAAGTCCAATATTTAGAAAGTTTTTCAAAATAACATTTGTTACATACATCTTGAGCGTTCATTTCATTTCGCTTGTAAAAAAAGCGTTTACAAATGGCTGAGACTGAAGGCACAAAAGACAAAACCCAAACCAAAAGTTGCACTTTATGGAGTTTTCAATGGGCATGGCAGTGTACTGCGACACAAATAAGCAGACCATGATCAATATTGTAAATAGGCTTTCTCACTCATTCAGTTGGAAAATCTCAGTGTAAAATCAATACACACGGATTCTTGCGTTGTACTACACAGTGACCGTTGAAAACTCCAAAAAGTGCAACTTTTGGTTTGGGGGTTTTGAGTCTTTCGGGCGTTCTATCTCAGCCATTTTTGCACGCTTTTTTACAAGCGAGGTGTTAAATGAAAGAGCAAGACCTAGGCAACAAAATGTATGTTTCGAAAACTTTCAAAAATTATCGGACGTTGGCACAATACTGATCAAAAAACATGCCGAGATACTTTTTGTGCCAACTGTATATTTTTGCACAGTGTCAAATGTGGACATCGTGGCATGGTGCAGCTGCAATCGTGTGTGTGTAAATCAGCTTGTGTGATAATAGTGTAAAAGTGGTGACTATATTCTGCTGCCTGGACAACTTTCAATCAACAAGGAAAATATCTGCTTTAGTGCTAGTGTGGTACAATGGCATCAATGACTGTGTCACCTGAAGAACCATTTCAAGAGCCACTGACCAAAGACTTGGCATTATGGTATTTTTTCATGGGAATTTCTGACAAATGGCAGCTAGTGCATTCACACCAAGATATGCTAATTGCACTTATGCACAATACGTGTCACTGGCAAGAAGTTTGAATATACGGGAGCTTAAGGATGCTAACGTACGCCTTATCTCTCACATACATGGATTATGCTTGTGAATGTTTCCACCATTGATTTGAAGTCTCCGGCTCTGCTTTGTATCAACCAGCAATTCCAATGATATTCCTTTATCTAAACTCGAGCATCTCGGCATAAATCTGTTCAGATATCATGGTTTCTCTGATGTGCGCTTGAGCGCCATTCATGGCGGGTGCTGCACAGCGCCTTGAGCATATTTACGTGGTTATGTCGCACGTGAACAATATTAAATTATTAATTATGATTATCATTCAAATGTATGCCTTACAAGGTCCAACAAGATATGAGGGAAATTGACAAAGCATGATAAAAGTTCTGGTTAGGGAAAGGTTAAATTATTCACATTCCATTTTTAGCCCCTACCTTCTTTGGTACATTCCACAATAGTACTGCTTAACATGATGCAAAAAAGGGAAAGATTTTCCATATGTACCCCACTCTTTCTTTGTTTTATATCTGCTGCCAGTGGCCTTAGGGTTATGGTATTTTTTTGTGAAAGGCCATAAGCCAAGGATACAACTTGGTTCCTGTACAATTTTAAAGGGTACACATATGGAATGCTTTCCCAAAGAAAAGAACAACTACACGAACCACTGACTACTTAAATCAATTTCAGGTTCCGTATGGGTCCAGGAGTTCACCAAAGCAAGACACCCCAAGATGTGGAAATACCTCATCCAGTTCTTAATTGGCAAGGGGGCACCAGACAAGGCAGAATTTGCACAACCTGTTGAACTGTTTTTTTTTTTACAAATCGTTTTTTTTCTCAAAATGTGGCTTGATGATCATATAGGCAGTGAAGCTTTGACAATGACTGGATTCTGCCGATATGGTCAGTCATGGCGGACCTATCAAACTATCAAAAGTGTGTTCTTGGTGTATGATCGTAACTCTTGTGAAGGGAACAGACCTACTGCAGTGGGCACTAGTGTTGCAACGTAAGTAGAGCATTGATAGTATTACCCAAATAATAACTACATTTAAACGAGAGCATCAATGATGCATGCATACCCTCGTTTTGATGATGAGCGAAGCAGGTATCTAGGTAGTCAGACCCATTGCAAAGCAGAAAGCAAAAAAAAAAAAAAATAGGAAACCCCCATTTGCCTAATCATATGGGGCAGTAAATCCGCTCTCTTGAACATTTTTCCCATTTGCGGGGGAGGGTTGCAGCAGAATGCCCCTAACCAACACCAACACTCCATATTCCCTTGCCAACCCCCATCTTCCCCGCTCCAAACCCATCTCCCCTTCCCACCCGATCTTCCCTCTTTAATTTTACTAACCAGTTACCAATGCAACTGTGCAAAAATCTCAATATTTTTGGAAACTGGGAGCACTCTTAAAAAAAAGTGCTAATATGGCTTTAAGAATACAAAAAGTGTTGCTAAATGTACCTGTTTTGTTTTTTTTTCCTGGGAAATTTAGTTTTGCTTCCCAGGAAATAATTTTTTTTTCTAGAAAGCTTGGTTGTTTCAAAACAAATCTGTTTCAACGTCAAGAAACAATGCAAATAGTGATAACCTACCACAGGTGTAACTGTGTGCTTTCACTTACCAGTTTCTTATCTTTCTTTGGTGGGTCTTTGTAGTAACATATTGTACAACCACACAAACGAACATTTGCATCCTGTGTTGTTCCTAATACCGCCCCTGCTCAAATAAATGGCCCCCCCCCTATGATTTTTGGATAAAAATATAGTCAAGGAAAATGGTTTAAGCTTACCTAAATCACATTATTTAATGGCCAGGACTGTAGTAATCCATATCATAATCGCTGTTGTCATCATTCATCAATGTTTTTTTGCTTATGCTCTGTCACTAATGTTACTGGTCGCCCAAGCCATTATAACTAAATCTTACAACACAGAAATGCACTTTCTTGTTTTTCACACAGGCAACCCTCGGTTTATAAATGATCCTCAATGCCAAGAAACATGTGGTTCGTTCAGAAAGTTTACCGTCGCAAAGACCAGGCACAGTGTGTTTTTGCAATTTCCAAAATGGCTTCCAAAATAGCGTGGGCTATAGCATGTTTTGTAGTTGATATGAAGAATGTGACATTTAACACAGTAGTAGGTGCCAGTTGTAATAGTTTCATAGTATGGAACTTTGACCACGGTAAGTGCAAAAATAGCGCCCGCCTGCTCGTTGTTTAATTGGTAATCAGTGAAAATAGCGTGTGTAAGGTTATTTTTTGCGGGATTTTTGACTTTACCTTTTACTCTATAAACCGCCCCTTTTGAAAAATGCTGCTGGCCCTGGGCATTTATTAGAACAATACGGTATTCAGAAAAGTTTTGCCCTAGCCAAATACCATGCATTACTTTAGTGTGAAGGGAGTTGGTATCTGCGGTCACTCCTGACTTGACTATTAATTAATCACTATCTCTCCACCTTTGCCATTTTCACACTGAGGACTATAGCATGGGTGTCCAACTTTTTGGGTGGGCAGGGGCTGCATGGTTGAATCCACACTATTGCGGGCCGCAAATAAGTAGTCCGAACTATCAAAGTTTTGGTTTATGACGTGCCTTAAAAGTCTGGAAGTAGGACCCATATCTATACCAATATTTGCTGAAAAGGGTACTCATAGCTATACCAGAGTGCAGATTGGGTCGATGTGACTACAGAGCACGGTAGAAATCCAATGTCCAGACATTGTCTGTTGAGGCGCGCGCGCGCGCAGTCGCCGCATCTCAAATGCTTTGAGTCCGAGCGATTATCGCGCATCTTGTTAAAAGCCGCTGCGAGTTTTCTACCTTTCGTATTTGAGCAACCCAGCAAAATCTTCATTTGGCAATATTTTAATGATAAAGTTCACGGAACACTTTAATTGCCCCCTTTACCAGTTACACCGACAATTTTCGGATAGTGTGAACGGCTGTAATCGGTGACGCGAGCAAAATCTGCAGTATTACCCACAAATGTATCGGAACTCCAATGGGAATACCGCATGGATGGTGTACAAAAAATGAACACGGACTATATGTAAATAATTCTGAAGTAAACGTCGTAAATTTAAAGCCTCGCATCGCACGTTGTTTTGTTTGATTTGAGCCTTGAGCCGGTTTGATAGCTACGGTGGCGCGGGGGGGGGGCGCCCGAAAGAAGTTGAAGGGTCTTACAAACATTACGGAAAAGAATTTAGATAATATTTTCGACATGAAGAAAGAAACGATAAACGGGACCACCTTTGTTGGTCAAATGTTCGGTAAACTCGCACGAAAATGTTCACAGAAATGAAAGGTGCCGGGAAAGTGTCGCCCGATTACAAGTAAGAACTACTTGACAATGACACACGTTATGGATACGTTGATCAAGCATCGTGACTCTCCATATATAAAACGTGAGCTTAATCCCAATTAGTTTTAAGATAATCTGACTACAATCTACTGACTTGTTTGCCGCTAGTTCTACTTTACTGAATGTTTGAACTGTTTTCGTGCATGGGGCCCCCAGTTTGCCCCCTAGTCTAGACTAGAGATCCCTTTCAAAATGAAAAAAAAAACTTTCCGCTCGTGTTCGAGGTTCAGGCCTGGGTGAATAATTCTTTGAAAGTGATACACTTATGATAACATCTTCCATCATGGTATTTTGATTAATCTTGAGTGACAGTCTAAGTTTGTAACTTAACTTGTTCTTAACTTGATTCAGTAATAAACACTGCTTTTGCTACCCTGAATGGAAAATGCATAGCTTTAACTGCTTCTGGTCCCAACTCAGTTTCCGGTCCTGCTTGCTTTGCAGCTCTATGCTTTGTAAAGCTCGTCTCCAGCCAAATTTGGGAGCTTTAAAAAAGCTCTTCTGCAGCCGCCTCAAGGAGCCAAGATGAAGCTTGTTCATGCTCCTCTTAAAATTTTCAACAGACATGTCTGAATGTCAGTAGACTCATCTAGCAGGGGTCCCATCAGACACCAATCAGTCACCCGAGAGTCAACCCTGGAGTTAATCAGAGGTGATAGGGCGAATTGATTGTACACTTTGAAAGTTGGATATGACTCTAGAGCATTCCTCCTTGTGTCAAGGAGGATAAAATCAGGGAGCTGACACTGTGGACAAACGGTGGTCCATGGACTTGCTTACAGGGGCGCTATAACGACTCAGATTTTAAGGGGGTGGGACACAGCACTAAAAAGTTCCGGAAAAACTCGGGGATAACAATACATAGGCGAATCTGGTCACTATATGGACTTAAAACGTAAAACGTAAAACGTAAATGAAAGCTGGAATTTCTGGAAGTGCTATAATATAAGATATACGGTGAATGATGTTATTTTTTACAAAAACAAATAGTATTGGAACTACACATTTCAGGGGATTCAATGGAAGGGACCCAAATTGTAGACTGCAAGGACCAGGGTTGTAGCTAGCACTTTTTAGTGGTGGGTGATTATTTGACAAAATTTGAAATATTTATAATGTTATGCCTTAAAGTGCTAAAAGGTGCATGAAATGATTAAAATTGTACATTTTTTGCTCTTTGAATGATGTGCTCTAGAGTTAAAATGGTGTGAGTGGTGGGCTTGAGGCTGAGTTGGTGGGCTCTGCCGCCCACCACACCGACCACTGTAGCTATATCCCTGCAAGGACGGTAGCAAATAATAAAACTTGATTCTAAAAATAGATTAAATAAATCTAAAGAACATTAAAGGAGCTAAATTTTGATACTAAACATACAAATTTTACCTTGAAATAACTGAAATGGTGCATTGAAAAACAAAATAATTAACATGTGAAACATTCAGTGTACCAACCCCTTAAACTAGGATGGACCTATGCTAATTCTGAGGTGCGATATATAGCGGTCTTGCCAATGCTAAGTTCAGATGTTCATGATTACAACGTCGTACAGTAAACTCTATACCGAGTTATTTAACAGGAGGGACCATGAATTTCGTTGATATGCGTGAACTTTGTATTTGCCCTAGCCATATTGTGGGGTAAAGAGCAGAAGACGACAGGCACTAAGTGTCAACCCCCTGCTGTGGTACCACATAGCAGGTACTTCAAACTTTGTTTCATCGGCATCTGCCAATTTGGCAGCCTGGCAGATGTCTGATGTGGAGCAATCCTGTTGCGAATTTCACACTTAATCTGGTTGTGTAGTCTTGAAAAATGACAAAACCGTAACCATAATCCATTTCAGCCACATATTTTTATTGTTTCAGCTACCGTGGCTTCCGTGGGAGAGTACGCACCGCTTGCATTGCACATGCCCAGACCATATAGATGTAACTTCATGGGTACAGTGTACGACAATTCCCCAGAGAAAGAGTGTGGAGAGTGATATGGCGAACAATCTCATTAAAGGCCTGTTAGGTGAACAAATATGAGTACCAAGGTATTTTAATCAATATTATATTCTGTGGAAAGTTTATTATTAAACAATATAACAAATCGGTCATTTTAATATGATTGTGGGCTGTGCGAACAACTTTTGAATAAGTGTTGGGATTGGCTTTTACACAGGGGGTAATCAGCTCATATCTGACAAATAACAGGAAGTAATAAGAGACATGATTCATGATATATATATGATATAAAATTGGCAAGAGACAGTGTAGCTGGCAACTATAATAATCAGAGAAGATGTAAGGAAGAGGAGGTGTATCGCTTCGAGACTCGCTAGATAAGCTTGTTTGATCCATTCAATACCTATTGTATTACGCACTTAACAACCCACTTGAAAGGGCCTTTCCCGGGTTCTGTGCGACCGCTCCACACTCGATCGATCGCATTGGTATCGTTACTGGAGGAAATAACAGAGCGTGTACATGTGCAACAGTGTTTCTAGAAGTTATTTTCTAACAAGCGTTTTACCCGTACTTCCGGGTGCTAAGTAGTATTTACGGGTCTTCGAAGCGATGTTTACTCCAAAAAGAGAGGCATATTTCATTGAAAATCCCATTAAAATCGGCCGAATTTTCGATTATTATGAACGTTTGAAATAGTGAATTCATAGGGCAATTTTGTAAGGTATAATTTGACGAATTCGAGGAGATATGTCTGTTTTTTTTCGACCATTCTCAAGTTCTGATCATTTCCTGTGAATGAAACCACGTGGATACGAAGGCGATGGTGCACTTTATCCAAATTCAGCGACCTTTTCGGTGACAAAGAAGAGACAAATTTGGTAGTGGAGTTGAAATTGGCATTCGTTCGCCTATTGATTTGCTTTTTCGGATCTTGTAGAATGCGCTTACACAAATTTGAGGCCCGGATTCAAGTTTAGGAGCTTTTAGGCTCATCTCGGCAATGTAATAGGCTACGTGGTATTTCCGGGGCATTTTTCTGGAGGCCAATATGGTACAGGGTATAAGGTTGTGAATTTAGCTCTAGATTATGAGGATTATCAAGTATGGGGAATTATATAATATTTTTATACCTATTATGAAATGCATTATGCAGCTGCGTGTAAAATAAAATTGTAATATAGAAAAAGTTGTCTGGGTCACGAAGTGATCTTGGTGTTTATTTTTCCTTAGTACGTGGTCTCATAGGAGCTAATAGTCAAATCTCCAATTTTGCCCTTATTTTTACAAGTCCTACAAGTTAATTTAAGATTTAAAGCTATTTACCCCTGAGTTCGTCGCTAATAAACTTATAAAGGCAACAATGTTCTCCGAATTCATTTTTGTGTGTTTCACTTTTCATGCATTTTCACACGCGTGAAACAGCATCGTTATTACCAGAGTTATTACCAATGTTCAACTTCAAGTTAAAAATTATCCCCAATCATGCAATTACAAACCCCAGAATTTATTGATGCAGCCCTTGGGGGGTGTCTCGATCCCAAATGACATACGGGTATATTGGTATAAAGATTTGAATTGGATAACGTCGAAATGGAATCACTTTTCATCGGGACGCAGCCGATGGCGCGGCGGGCAGTTCTCCCACAGTGGCCCCGGCCCAGTCCCCGTCAAATTTGATCGTCTACCGCGTGCATTTCGCGGGGTCTTTTACACGTGCATAACAATTCACTTTCTGCCGATTCTTTGTCTCTATATCTCCTCATGATTTATGATAAATCTTCATCAACAAAATCGGCATAGTATTCTGTAGTAGGCGTTCTATTTCCCCATATTTTCAGTGGAACGTGAGAACTACATAATTCGAAATGAGCGTCAGTGCTGCATGCTGATGCTGTGGGTTTGTTGTTACATTGGAAACCTATGAGTGACGCCGGACGACGTGCTCGACCTCTGACCAAATCGATCTAAGCTTCCGCGGGACTTTGTGACTTAATTCCTAATTGGGTACTTGAAATTCAAACGGAACCTCCTGCGGTCGCACACATATAGTCTTTGAAGTGCCTGGCGATACACTCCTCTCCTTACATCTTCTCCGGAATAAAATATTAGGATATTTTCAGAGTGCTGATTGTCTTCAAAACATAGCACATGAAAATGTCAAACAAAATGCATGTTAACATCAGATATAAAAGGTTTTAAAGGGGCGTGTTCCGATCATCTTTGGGACCCCCCCTGATTTACCCGGAAGTAGTATCGATTTTGATATCAGATGAAGGGCCGTATTTTTCTCATCGTCGTCCTGAAATTTGAGCCCTCGAATCCATTTCATTCCCAAGATATAAACAAAAAAACGCCGTTTAGTGGTTAACCACTTTATTAGCACAGTATTGAATAGGGCTTGGCAACATGCATTATTGCGTCTACCATCAAACCGCAAGTTTGTTTCCCACAGTAATTGATGGGGGTATGTGCATGTGCCAGGCGTCTTCAATCAAGTAGAAGAACACAATTACACATAAATCGGAACAACCACCTTTAGAAAGATAACTTAGTGTTAACTTTTGTTAGATTTAAGGTGCAACGAGAGATTTCAAATAACAGGTGAGCACCAAAAAAAAAATGTGAACCAATTCTGATTTTGGTACTGGTGTAAAACTTTATATCAGAAATATCCCCATCTGTAAGGATTAAGCTGAGAACTCTTTCTTTGGTACAAAAATGGTCCAATTTTTAATTTCGTATAGGAGCAAATACAAAATTCAGCCTATGTTTTCTATTGAAATATAAGCATATACAAATCACCTTTTGTTTTCCTTTAGCTTATTTCTGTAACCAAATAAAAGGCAGGGGATCTATTGTGCTCTAATCTAATGAAATCACTAATAGTACAGAACAATATGGATGACTTGAATCTCTCATTGCACCTTTAATATATCATCTCAGTTTATCGTTTTGCAAAAAGAACTACGTTTTCTACAGCCTTTACATAAATGTTTATAAAGCACAATGTCTTTGTATTTTTTTTCCTCTTCTCAGTTGGGCGCCCTCTGAGAAAACAGAGTCCCGTGAAGAATACCAGCGTATCCTTTCCCAAAGTGACTTAACTCTCAGCCCCATTGGAACAAACACTGAGTGCTACAGATTGTACGATGCCTGTGCATACGGGTCAATACCAGAATAGAGGGACATCAGAACTCCTGGCAATTGTGCCGAGAAACCTCTCAGGTTACTCAAAAAAATGGGGGCGCCTTTTTATATTCATTAAAGACTGGAACGAACTACCAGAACTTTTAGAGAACGAGGCTAAGAAGTCGCCGGGAGAACTTGTACAAGAAGAACTGAATTAGTGCAATGGTATATAATTCAAAAGGCAGCTGAAGGAGGTGTTTCTAGACAAAATTCAGGGTGCATTTTTCCTCATAAGTATACAATTTTTAATTGTGGTCTTGAATTTTTGGAAGCCCATTTTTTTTGTCAATTTTGATGATGATTTTCACATAGTCCTATTTCAGAATTTTTAGAAGTAAAATTGTACCAACAAATTTTTCAAACCATTTGAAGGCATACTCAAGTTAAAGTTTTTAATATAAGTAGTCTTCTGAATTGGACTATAGTGCATTGTTGTGCTTTCTTCGTCTGACATGCTTACTATTACCATATGTTATGTCAAAGTTATGCTGTTGACTTTAAATGTGGTACCTCTTTTGAACACTGAATCACTGACCGTGTGTACGAACTGATATATAATCATGGCATTGAAATTGCAGTTGTACTAGAGTGTATTAACAGCACCTAAATCATTACACTGAGCTATTTCCTTTACACCAATGTTTTTTTGTTTTCCTTTCCATTTTTTATTACCTGTAATTTTGGTTTGGCAAGTGGGGAAAACAGCAGAAATGGGTCCACCCTTTACACCAATGTTGACTGCTATATGCATTTCCCTTTTGAGAAGTGGAAATTGCCCAAAATTACCTATAACACCCCCATAAGAAGAATGGTCCAACGTGCCCCAGGTCACACCCAGTTGACCCGTGCTCTTCTCTTTTCCGTTTTGGCAGACATCAGGAGCTTACTTCCACCTCCCGGCCTGTCTAACAACTGCAGCCGAAATTTGAGACTTTATTGTGTTACAGACTGATGGTCTTCTCAATCAGAATACTCTATATATATATACCACACCCATTACTGGATTTATATCTGGATTTATATTAATTGGATATCACTCTACCTGGTCAGAAATGCTGTTGTTTTTTCTCCCGTCTGAGAGTTCTTCTATATATATATATCCTTTTTTTGCCGCTGTTGCGGTCATGTGATTTTTTGTCGGGAAAAGGTAAACCAAGGCAGCCCATTGCCGCACGTGTTTCGCGCTTTGGATGCCTTGATTTTTGTGAGCCTGTTTCTGTTTCTTGTAGTGTTGTTTACCTTCAATAAAACTTCTATTGGGTGTGTGTTTCTATATTTATTCTTATGCTTGTTGTCTATTTAATAAAATAGTATAAAACGGACTGGAAAATTGTTTACCGGTGGACTTTGTTACCGCACCGTATCTTTGTCTCCTCGTTGGCGTCCGGGTCTTAACCGCGCACAGCCTTTGTTTTTCAAACGCTCGTTTGTTCCGACCGCGGGCCCATTTGGCTCGCTTCCCCCGTCGCCCCGCGCCCTCTTTCTCCGTGCGTTCATTACGGGGGTCTGCTTACCGCTGTCGCTCCGTTTAGTGCTCGTTCTTTTGCGGTGGCCTTTCTGTTTTCAATGGTTCGCAATTTGAACATAGTTTCCTGTATCGCATAAGGGAAGGGGGTGTGTTCAGGCTCCGGTCCAAGGGGTTTTCTTCCAAGGCGGTCCCGCTGCTTTGGGAGCACCTAAAATGTTGTAGCTTCGGCTACTTCATGGCGTGTTAGTAAGGCGTTTCTCCCAAAAAAAGTGGTGAAAGGGAAGACGAGGAAGCATCTCGGGAGTTTCGCCCGTCTACTTCGCTACTGGCCGCTGGCTCGCCTGGTCTAGCCCTAGGGGCTACTCCGGTGCAGTCATCGCGGTCTGCTCGTCCTTTTTCCTTGGGATTTTGGCGGCTGCGGACATCCCGATATAGCACCTCGGTTGCTTCTTAGTGTGCTATGTCGGTCGGCTCCCTCGGGACTTGCCTGGCTATACGCTGCCGACGCTAGGCTCGCCTGATTTAGGCTCGTTGCGTTATCGTTGCAGGCTGCGTTGTCTGCTCAGCCCTTTCCCTGTGGGATCGGGCGTCGGCGATCCTGCCGGTAGCGGTTTGTTCCGTACTGTGACCGACACCCGGCGTCTCGTGGTTTATGGGGTCCTCGGACTCTGCGTGGTACCGGCCTCGGGGCTTGATTCGTTACACCCCTGAGGTGGTTTCCTCGGCGCCCCGTTACGGGGCGCAGCGGGTGTCGGTTACGCTCATGCTCCCCGCATGGCTAGCATGCTAGCCACGCGGTGTCAATCTGGCTCGTGCTGCATGCTACACCAGCCCTCACGGGCTAGGTGGGCACGCGGCGCTTCGCAGGTGGTCCCGCTTACGCGGGGTACGGGCGCGTGTTACTGGTGAGGATCGCAGCGATAGTTCCCGCTACGGTTCAGCCGTTTCGGCACACCCCGCATGTAGCATGCTATGCCACGCGGGGTTGTTTGTCGTTTTTTAATTTGGCTCGTTGCTGCATGCGGGACACCACAGGCGTTCATGGGCTAGGTGGAGCGCGCGGCGCTTCGCCAGGTTGCGTCCCGCTTACACAGGTTGGTCCCCGTGGCGGTTAATGTGCGGATCGTCCAGCGATCGTTCCCGCACGGTTCTGCCGTTATGGCACACCCCGGGGTGTTTCCATTCTCGGCGCCCCGTGGGGCCTCCGGGACTTGCCTCCGCGGGGGTCAGTGCAGGATGCGCATGCCTATCAGGCCGCGCTGCGTGGCCCGTTGCGTAGCCTATGTCGCTATTAGTCTCTCCGCGGGTTGTATCGCTCGTGGCTCCGGGACTCTAGGGGATGTCTCCCCGCCTTGGGAGCGGAAGTACTCCTCCTGTTATAGCGTATAACCTCTCGGAGGTGATGGGCTCGGCATGGTGGCGGTTGTTCGTTCGCCTTCGTTGGCGTTGATTTTCAGCCTTAACCACTGGGACTGGTCCCCTCTTACTGGGGGTGTGATCGAGTGTTGACTTGTCCGCTTCGCTGGGGTGACTTTTCAACTCTCGGCGCCGCGACTTCCTCCCTTGCGGGATGTCGCGCCGCTTTGGCTCTTGGGCATCCCCTTGGGGATGCCGTAGGTCTCGGTCGGTTTCTCTGGGGTATCCAAGTCTGCTCTTTGGCAGCACCCATGCTTGGGCTCCCTCCGGAACTTGGGTAGCCTTGGGCCTGTCTGTACCACTCCCTGGCTATTCAGCTCTGGGTCGCCGGCGCTTCCGTCGCTGCCTCTGTGGCGGCTGACGGTTGCGGCCCCGGTAGCCTAGTCCTTCGCTGTGCTAATCCGGGCCCGTTACGTGCGCACCATCGGGGACTTTGAGCTCTGGTCTCAGCCAGTTAGGCACTAGGCCGTCTAGGCCTTGGCGGTCCTGGCTCTTAGGCTCTGGCTGTTAGGCTTACTGCTACCTAGCCTAGTCCGCTGTCTCCCTTGGGGAACTTGGACTTGGGCTATGAGGCAGCGTAGCTGCTCCCCTTCTGGGGATCAGCTGGGCCTAGCGTCGCTTCTGAGCCGGGCCTATTGACAGTTGCCGTCTGGCATTAGTCTCTGTTCCCCCTTGGGGTCAAGACCATGTATCCATTGGTGTGATACTGGTCTTTGGGTCTTTAGCCCCGACTTCCTTGGGAGGTCGTGGCCTTTAGCCTTGGCGGTCCTTTGACCTTCGCCTTGGCTTTCATCGCCTAGCCTTTGCTACTCGACTTAGACCCTTCATCTCCATTCGGGGTAGCTAGCCCTGGTTTCCATGCAGCTTGGCTGGACCCTTGTCGGGCCTAGCCGGGCCTAGCCTGGCCTCTGGCCTAGGGCTGATGCCCTGCTGCTTGGTGTGTTACCTTGGCCCCCTTCGGGGCTTTTGAGGACTGTGCCTGTGCCGGTCTAACGTGGCCCCTCCAGGGGCTTCACTGGGCCGGCCTAGGCCTGGGATAGGGGCTTTATGTCCTTCCCCCTTGGCCTTACCCCCCGTACTGGGGACCTGAACATCGCGCCTTGGCTTTTTTCCCTTGCCCTCCGTCCTCACTCTCATGCGGGCGCGAGACCTCGGTCTACATGCCGGCTGGTGCCCTCTGGGCCTAGCCTGCTCCGGCCGGTCTTGGGCTTTGGTCATTCAGTCTTGACGCTGGTGCTCGGGTTCCCTCATTGGGGCTTGGCTCCCACCCAGGTGGATGCCCTTGCCCCTTCTGGGCTCTGTTTGTCCTGGGTGCTGGTGGTTTGGCTCTGTTGCCTAACCTTACCTGTGCTCCTAGGCCTTACTTCTCGCCCCTTGGGGCTAGCCCTTGAGGTCTTTCGACTTTTGCCTGGACACTGCCCACTGTTGGGTCGGTGTCTTGACCGTGGGTCCCTTCTCCCGTTAGTTCTCGCACATTCCTTAGGCTCCCGGCTGGCTAGCCTGGTCTGCTGTCTCCCTTGGGAGACTTGGACTTGGGCTTTGGTCGGCTCGACTGTGCCCCTCGTTGGGGCTCGTCGTACGGGCTTAGCGTTGGACCTCGTCCGGGCCTAGTGTTGGGGCTCGTCCGGGCCTAGCGCGGTTTCTGGGCTTTAGGCCCGGGGTGTGCTCCCGATTCGTCGGGATCTGTCTTGGGGGGTCCCTCCCCCCCAGCGGTTTTCAGGCTCCCGTTGTTCGTTCTCTTCACTTGCGGGTTTTCTTTGCCATGCCTTTTGTCCCAACTGTGCTGCCTAGCTGGGAATCCCTGCGATGGGGTATTCCCTTGTTTGGTGGGTTCTCCGAACTCGCCTTCACTGGCGGCTTTCTCAGTTGTTCTTGGCAGTTGGCATGGTATGGTCTTGTCTTCCCGCCGTGCCTTGCGACTGGTTTTTGTGCTTTTTCCCCTTGGTACCCTCGGGGTCTTGGGGGCACATTCGGTTGCTCTGGCTCCTGTCTTTATGATCTGGGAGCCCTTGACATGGTGGTCTGCCCACTTCCGACTGGGGATTTTTATCCCCTATCTTCTAGTTGGTCAAAGTCTGTGACCTGGACTTATAGTCGGTTGGGAGCTTCTCGCTCCCGCGTGGGAATGTCTCTGGGCCGTAAACCCCTGTTGTGAGCCATTCTTCCATGTCTGACGTCTCGAGCTTGGTTGACGAGTTGGTTACTCCCTCTTCTCGAGGCTTTGGTGATCCTTAGTCGGTATCTCGCCCGTTCGGGTAGCACCTCTCTGGTGGCTCTCTTCACTTTCTTCTCCTCGGGATATCGTGTCGAAGCCACTGTGCTGCCTGCGGACCTCTTCTTGGTGGCATTCTTCTGCCCGTAGCCGGAGTTCGGCTACGCGGCTACTTGTTTGCCCCCTCGATATCGATTTGTCGTTCGGTCCAGAAGTTCCTGTAGCTAGGATCATTCTGTTCTTCTACGACTTTGTCACCTGCTCTCTGCTTGTAGTCGCCACTGGTTAGGCTTCTGCTCGAGCAGTTAGCAGGCTCTCGGCTCAGGTCGCCTCTTGGGGCTCGACTCGTGTTTCTGTGGAGCTAACCTCTGGTTTTTCCCCTCCGGCAGACTTCTCGGTGGTTCGCCCACTTTGTCTACCGTTCGGGCCGGGATTGACTCTGGCCCGATCTGGGGGAGTGCTAGTTTATCATTAATCTAGCCTTGACTGCTCTTCGGTTGCCCGGTTCTGGCGCCGCGGCTCCCGGTATTGCGGAGGTCTGCCTCGTTCTTTCCTAGGTTGTTCTGTCTACCTCCGAGTCGAGGCCTGAATCGTCCCTCCCTCTCCTGGCTGTGACAGCCTGAGGTGGGACTTTTCGCTTATTTTGAGGCTTTGTTAGCGGTCTCCGATCATCCGTTGTCTGGATTTTTCGGTCGATTAGCTCAGTCTCCCACAGTCAAGGTTGTTTGGTCCGTCCTTCGGTGACGTTGGCTCGTTCCATTGACTCCTGTGAGGCGTCCGATCCTGACCCGAAAGCTAGTTCCCTCTTGGGATCTGAGTTTTAATGGCGAGTCTCTTGGCGAAGCCCGCAATTATCCTTTGGGTGCGGCGTCGCTCCAGTTCTCGCCTTTGTTACTCTTTCGGGTCCCTTTCCCGGCTGAATTAGCTCGGAGATTTCCTTCTCCTTGTAGCTTCTTCTCCTGGGTCTGGGTCAGACTTATCTCTCAGCCCTTCGTCGGGGCTGGGGCCTTTAGCCTTCCTTCAGTCTCTCAACCTTTATCTCCCCGGGCCTCTCCCCGTTGGGTTCATCTGTGGTGTTCTGATCGGGCCCCCTCTCTAGGGGGCCCGCTCTTCTGTTTTTTGGGGTTAGGCTTCTTTGACCCACGTCTTTATGCGGGTCCGCCTTGTGCTTCTCTGGTTCCCTCTCGGATCCTCAGTTGTTTGCAAGGCTGTGAAGCCTTTTTCTCCACCTTTGCCGCGGGGTGCTTCTGGCCCTTTGTCCAAGGCCTACATCGCACTCCAGTCTCCTTCAGAGCTCTTCCTCTCGCCTATTCCTTAGGCTTGGTTTTTCTCTGCAGGATTCTCGGCTCTGGCTCTCCCAAAAAAAAACTTTGGCCAGGTCATTTAAACACATTATAAAGTCTAAGGTCCTATTACTCACCCTTGGTGTACTCCTCTGTCTAGGTGAGTTATTGGCTTCCTGACTTTTAGGAATCTAGATTCTGTGTGTTTTTGTGCTCTGGCATTTTTTAGTTCAACCTTTGGCTGCATCCTTTTGACCCGCTCTTCGAAACATTATGATAGGAGAAGAGCAAGGGTCAACTGGGTGTGACCTGGGGTCACTGGTTGGACCATTCTTCTTATGGGGGTGTTATAGGTATTTTGGGGCATTCCACTTCTCAAAAGGGAAATGCATATATTTCAGTCAACATTGGAAAGGAAATCAGGCCTCAGTTATATGATTTATAAAACATAATGTGTTTTTGACTATATACAGGGTTGCACACTTAAAGGGATAAGCAGCGATTTGCTGATCCGGAACATTGAAAAAATCATCAAAATTTGTATTTTGGCATTTTTGTTACTGGCGTGGATGTGCTAACATAACCTGCAAGTGGTTGGCTTGAAATCTGTGTATTAAAGACAAGACAGTACTTTTTATCTGTTTCTGTAATTTCTATACGTGCGTATCAAACTTCCGACTTGAGATAAAAAAAGCCTTTCCCTGTGAATATCCAAGACTTATAAGCGTAATATTGTGCAACATGACCTGTACACTTTGACCTCAAACATAAACATTATTGATCTTTGTTTATTATGTACCAGTGTAAAATGCTATCAGTTGTTTAGTGTGTGCTTTGAGGCACCGTCGCTGT
The DNA here is from genome assembly GCA_023653785.1 of Ophioderma brevispina. Classification (NCBI taxonomy): domain Eukaryota; kingdom Metazoa; phylum Echinodermata; class Ophiuroidea; order Amphilepidida; family Ophiodermatidae; genus Ophioderma; species Ophioderma brevispina. Next base: position 171,457 of record JAMKCH010016593.1, on the reverse strand, counting down.
ACGCCTATTTGCGGGAGACGGTTTGACAAATTTCCTCCAATACTTCATTTTTTCACTGGTGTTTTTGGTCCTACATTATTATGGAATTGTACATACTTATCTTTGATTTATAAGCTAAAAAAATCTATTTCAAAATTTGTTATATTCTCTTGCATTATCGCTGCTTATCCTTAAACGTGTTGAATAAAACCAATGCACAGTTGGCCAGTTTTGTGCCAGCAGCCTTTATAGACACTCTAATAAGGGAAATCAAATACAGGGATGAGATGTGTTCACTGCAATTGACCAACTTGTATTCAAAGCTTTCCTGCATTTAATTTGCTTGGGCAGCTGACCTTATACTAGGGACACACACATTGATTTGTGGTTAACAATGGTAAAATTTTGTTAGAATTGGGAGTTGCTGTTACAATATTTCCCTTCGTGTACCTATGTGCATGTTGATAACATTGAAAGACGACTTACCAAATTTGGCGGCTCCTCGAAAATGCAATTCTAGCACCATAAATTGTTTGTAATCAATTTTCCCAGCTTTGTATTCAGTCATGATATTGTACGAAAATGTAGCATGTAGCACGTAACATCCAGATTAAGCAGTTAAAATCCCTAATGCCCAGGGAAACAATGCACGCTATGGGTGCTGCCAGAGGGTGTTTTGAGTCAATCCCACAATACACCAGTTTTGGGAAATTTCACCTCAATAGGGTCATGCGATCACATAAAAATCCTATTCTTAACACATAAAAACCTGACTTTAATGCTCATTTTAGCCCACAAAGTGTTAGTACTTAGGGATTTTTTTGCATGATTATGAAATGTCTTGTGCTTCTTAAAGTTTTGGAACACTTTTTTTCCCTAAGTACTGACATGTATTTTGGTACAGTAGAGTATAGGCAAATTGCAATGCATTATGGGATTGGTTCAAAACACCCTCTGGGGTGCCGCCATATTTTGTAATTGTTTGTAGATCCCTCTTCTGTAAATGCAGCACCATGTAAGGCGTACAAGAAGGCGTACAAACACCGGATTTCCATGTAAACACAGGATTTCCAAGTAAAAGTCGGAAATTATTTTTTACTGCTGGTAGATAATTGTGGCAAAAATTTGACTTCAGTAATTCTAATACTGAAAAATATGTTACTTGCTTTTGCTCAAGTGCAAACATGTAGTGAAATTTCTAAATGTGCAGTGGTCTTGCCACTTGTGTACATGTTCAAACGTGTACACTTAACATGTACACATCCCAGCACTAAATTGTGTTGAGTCGTCAAGTTCTTTAGTGCAAAAATTTGTTTTATTTCTTCTTTTGCATGGGTTACCCATTCAGTGGATGTTATAAGATACCCCCTGTTCTTCCATGAGGTCCAGGGGTCACGTATAAAAACACATATGGTGCTGTCAGTTTCACATGGTATCACTAGGCAACCAGCTGTCACATTTAGAAGCCGCCCAGGGGGTGTATTGAGTCAATCCCACAATGCACCAGTTTTGGGAAATTTCATCTCAATAGGGTCATGTGATCCCACCAAAATCCTATTCTTATCACATGAAAACCTTGACTTTTACACTCATTTTCGCCCCCAAAGTGTTAGTACTTAGGGAATTTTAGCTTAATCATGAAATGTTTTGTGGTCCTCTAGCTTCTTGTACACTTTTTATCCCTAAATACTGACATGAGTTTTGTACAGTAGAGTATAGGCAAATTGCAATGCATTATGGGATTGGTTCAAAACACCCTCTGGAAGCCACCAATCATTATTTGGTATATGCCTGTACTCCATCCAGTAGTCATCTAGTACTGAAACCTGTTTTGTACAACTGTTATGTTGATACCCTTGTTAAGAAATTTTGGGATCTTGGTTATGTTTTTTTTTTTTAAATTAATGAATGTTGTTATTTTGCCCTGGGGCAGACTAAGTGCAATTGCCAGCCTGCTCTGGTGGTAGCAATAGAACTTCTTCTAATAATGTGATTGATGAAGAGTTATTAGATCATCTGTTTGCATGTTCTGTGTTAGATAGACACCAAACTGAAATAATGGAAAAGAGAGAAAACCTAGACTTTTTTTTAAATTCAGAAAGAATTCAGAATGAATTTTACAATATTAACTTTGTCATGCTAAAAATTACTTTGGTTTTGACACAAATCTGTGATAAACATTTTATGCAGCTATTGACACCACTTTTTATGTGCAACCCAGTACTCAATCTGTCTGTCTTCAATGTAGGCCAGGCCTGCCAAGGTTTACTTGCTCTTTGCAGAATAATTTTGATTTTGAAATTGCCATTCTTAGGTTGGTTGAGAAGCTGCTGTTATTTAAAAAGTAAAATATTTCTTGTCTTTTGTTTATATATTTTGAAGGATTATATTTAACTTGTTTACAAGTAGCATCATGCATATATAAACCCAGCTAATCATGAGTGTTAATCTCTGAGTGTTAATTGTGCTGTATTTTGTTTGTCTGCCATTTCAAGAAACTAGATTGCAGTACTAAACACCGTCCTTTCAGTTCTTGGTAAGATTAATCAGGTTTGTTGATTATCCATTATGTGTAAGAAATTCATCAACTCCAAAAAGGCTTCAAACCTCCACATAGTTTGCTGTAGTTCCATTTGGAGGGGTGCTCTAAGGGCCTAAGAATTATTTGTTTCAATTTTAGATTCTACAGACTTTTGATATATTTATTTCTTGGTGTGTATTGTATCAGATGGAAATTACACATTAATAATGACTAATATGCTTGTCCCACTGATAGCCATAAACATGTTTTGGTGAAATATGAAGATATTCATGAGTGCAGTACTGTTTTAGACAACTTTTCTGCCCACAATTATTAAAACACTAACTCACTTTCACTTACGAACTTCTGATTAACTTACTGCATGGCAAGGACTATGTTATGCATGGTAACACTTAAAGGTGCAACAAGAGATTTTTGAGGCACCCAAATGTTGTGATATAATAGTAATTTCATATAGACTAGACGCCCAATAGATTTCTTACCTTGTATTTGGCTACAGAAATGCCTTAAAAGAGAAGAAAATGGTGATTCTGATTTGCTTATATTTCAATATATTAAACATAGGCTGAATTTCATGTTTGCTCCTATATGAAATTAGAAATTTCAAGAAACATTTCTCAGCTTAATCCTTTCAGATGGGGCCAGGATATGGTATAATAATAAAATGAAGTGTGTACTTTCTGAAAGTATATGTAGCTACAAAGTAGCTGTATTTGTAAAGGACCACTTGTATGAGTTACATCTTGTTTATGGTTTACATTTCTAAACAGTAAATAGAAAGAATATTGCATGATTTTACTAAAATGTGTTATTATTATTTTTTATACATTTTGTAGTTCTAGAATGCTATCCAAAAATTCATGATATTCAATTCAGTATTAATTTATGTAATATGTGTATTTTTTTGTACAAAACCTTGCCATACCAAACAGTATTTGAATTTTCCTCCTTTTGTTTGAAATGGTAACAATGAAATGTGACTTCAATTTCTTGTAAATTTGTGTTGCATGTTGCCTGCATAGCACAGCATATTAAATTCCCTATTCGGGCATAAATAACCTGCAGGTGGGTCTGTCCAGATAGGGAATTTGATATGCTGGGCAGATCCAACATGTTGGTTGGATCTGTCCAGATGGGAAATTTGATATGCCGAGCAGATCCAACCTGCAGGTTTGGTCTGTCCAGATAGGGAATATGATATCTCGAGCAGACCCAACCTCAATTTCATATGACGAGCAGACCCAACCTGCAGGTTGGGTCTGTCCAGGTAGGGGATTTGATATGCCGGGCAGACCCAATATGCAGGTTGGGTCTGTCCAGATAGGGAATTTGGTATGTTGGACGGACCCAACCTGCAGGTTGGGGCTGTCCATATAGGGAATTTTGTATGTTGGGCAGACCCAACTTGCAGGTTGGGTCTGTGCAGATAGGGAATTTATTTTGTATGTTGGCCAGACCCATCTGCCGAGGTAGGGAATTTGATATGCCAGGCAGACCCAATATGCAGGTTGTTTTTATCCAGATAGGGAATTTGATATGTAGGCATCATTTCGTCTGGTTTGCTATCCTCAAGAATATAGGCATTGGCTAAAATATTCTGATAGTCTTTAATGGGTTTGTATTGATCATGTACATAACTAATATCTCCATCATAATTCATTTTCTCTGCGTCGAAACTATGCTCGCATTCCTGCCAGACAGAACCGTGACAACTCGCAAGGGAAATGCATAGATGTACATTACACACAGCAACTCCACACGCGCGTATGTAGATGCCTATTTCAGAAAAGGAATTGTGACGGCGACTATAGTTGCACATACTGGAGTGCATATCACATTACCAGATAAAGGTTATGGTTCATGTTATCGAAATAAGAGAACCGATGGTGCTTTAGCTCTAAGAGCTATTTGCAATTGGACATAGAAATCATGTAATTAGGCAAATTTCATACTTAAGTGTACAATTTTGTAATTACATTAAATAAAATCATGGTAACGTGTAAGTGGCCGTGGGGGGGGGGTTAATGCTAATGACCAATCAAAACTGACTATCTGGCGTACAAGTAGCTTATTACGTTGTGTTCATCAACTCTACAGGGGCAATAGGACAAATGGTAAGCAGGGTGTTAATGTAAGGTGAACTCCACAATACAAACCAAAAGAACAATTTCTAGCAAAAGTGCAAATGAAACAGCCATGAACTTGTGAACTTTCAACAAAGTACAAATCAGATATTTATGCAAATAAATCACTGTTGCTTAAGCCACAAGTCATCTAGCCCAAAACAGCAAAATGTCCATGATTTATATTAGCAACATTTCACATCATATTATTAGAACCTTAAAATCTAGGAACCCTTAAAGGTACGTTAATGAAGCACCCTTCAGCAGTTCTTTGGTAGAACAGAAAGAAATACATTATTCTTTGGCCATAAACATTATTTTAGAATAAAAGCATTATCACTGCCTTTAATGTTGCTAAACTTTTAAAAATATATGTGAACACATACAAAAAGAATGTTCCTAGACCTATTTAAAATGCTGAAGGTTTCTTCATAGATTCTTTCTGCACTTAGCAGTGCGGTGCCAAATACAGGACAAAAAGGTTAGATAAATAATTTTCTCTAAGAGTGTTTTTGTGACGTATCTTTCACATCCTTTCCATAGTTTTCTAATTATTATAAGCCTATCTCTGATATTTGTGATGCGTCGGGTTCACCGGGTGTCTGATGGATGCTGGTCTCTTCATTTGTTTGAAGTTGGAGAATGTTCAGTCCTTTCGATTTCTGACATTAGCGATTTTTTAAATAAAAGAATATGTTCTTTTTTGCTCATGGCCAAAAGAAAAGGTATGGTCAGCTATGGCTTTGGCACTTTCACAACATGTCACATTTTTATGTGCTGAACAAACGCAAAGTAAAATTTGAAATATGCATGCGTAGTAGCTGAGCTAATATAAGTTGTCTGCCTTAAATCTCATATTTATCCTTCAAATAAAAGGGGTTGTGCACAAGTTTTGAGAAATTTCACCTCGATAGGGGTCATGCGATCCCTCAAAATCCTATCCTTAACACACAAAAACCCTCACTTTTGCACACATTTTAGCCCACAAAGCATTAGTACTTAAGGAATAAGTGAGTTCGATATTTCAGGCACTATTGTTGTTCATATCCCGATTGACCTCCGTGACCCATCTCAGCACAATTAAATTCAAGGATTCTGGGATGGGACATGGATGTCAATCGGGATATGAACATTATTGTTGCTATTTGCTTATTGTTGCGAAGCAGTGCCTGAATTATCGTACTCACTTATTATCAATGATTAGAATGTCTGTGGTTTCGTAACGTTTGGAACACTTATGTAGTCTTGACAGTGTTTAGTACAGCGCAGTATAGGCACATTCAATGGCATTATGGGATTGGTTCAAAACACCCTCTGCTCTGTTCCTGAGCACTACCACTTTCTTACAGTATCTGTGCATAATATAACAGGATTATATCGTTTTTAGTAACCACCATTGTAAACCACCTCTAATTTGTAGGCAAAATGCATATAGCTGTCCTGTTCCGCCCATAAAACGCCCCATTTCTTGAAATGAATAATTCACGGACTAAAATCTAGGCGATAGGGGCTATGGCATTGAGACTCTCCTCGCAATCAAGGACTAAAATCTGGTCAATTCATTCAATATGACTTCCGTGATCTAACCCATCAGATGTGACCTTCACTGGTCTCACAAGCACACGCACACTGTAGTGTATGGGATACTGTGACAACTTTTTCCAAGTAAAAATATTGTTAAAATAGATTTTCACTAATATTTTGTTTGCCATGAAAAAGTTTCAACAAGTATTTTACTTCATATTCTTGTCATTTGCTAGTGTTTTTACAACCATATGATTAGTCCTGCCTGTGGAAATTGAAATAACAGGTCAACATTGTACAATCTTTTTGGTCAAAGGTACACTACTTTCTCTAGTAAAACAAAGCTTTTGTTATGTGGCATTGTATACATAATGGTACTCTCACGACCATGGGTCAGATCATCTATAAGTGTCAATGACTGAGAACCTCTCAACGTGATGTGTGGGCTGTTATCCATCAAAAGTTATGTTTTTAGCTGCTTTAGGAAATGTAAATGAATTTCCTAGTGTGCAATGTCCATACGCAATTCAGTACTGGAATAGAGTGACTTTTGTATTGCTACCAGGGCTGACACAGGATTTATTTTTGGGAGGTGCGGGACTTCGGGAAAAGTGGACTTTTTAAAAAAAGGGACTTTGTTTGGTAAAAGTAGCCCTAACCCCCCCCCCCCTAAAAAATGGTCCTTTTTTGGGACTTTTTTTTGAACATTTTCTCACCAAAGTAGACGTTCAGTTCAAAATTTGGTCTAATTTTGGACCTTTTAATGCTAAAACAACCTCCAGCTAAAACGCTGTACGCTACACGCCCCTGAGCGTTCTGGGGTGCATACTTGAACGATGAAGCTGCAAGCACGTCCAAAAAAAAAAAGGGGGGGGGGGGGAAAAAAAAGCAAACAAAACAAAAAAACACAAAATACCAGATACTGCAAGCGGAGTGGGAGACAGATGCAATACGCACCATCGAGTAGTTTATACATGACCCTGGGGTGGGCGTTTTTTTTTGTCTGGTTTTTTTTTTTTTTTTTTTTTTTTTTTTTTTTGTTTTTTTTTTTTTTTTTTTTTTTTTTTGGCTTGCTGCCATATGCTAGGGTCACTTGCTTGTTGTGGCTTTTATCCACTCGAATTTATACCATCTGCAATGGAAACAGTATGGTTTGTCTAGGTTCCTACCTATAGTTAGACAGCTACAGCCCTAATAAGGTCCAGGTAAGGTCATCCTGGAGTATACAAATACTACATGGTTAGAGGGAAATAAGGCAAACTATATTCCTGAGGTACTGGCTACGGGCCTATCACCCCGGACCCGAAGCACAATAGTGTGCCCTATTTCCTGATATAAAACCATGTAGTACTGGGTATTTGTTTTATTACACCTCACTGTGACTCTGGGGACGAGGTTGTAGGGAAATAGTCCAATCTATTTCTCTAGGGAAATATCACACGTAATAGGAATCAGCCAATGAAATAGCATGATTTTGTTCATGAATATTCATGAGGGTAATAATAAAAGTTATCTGTTTTTGCTGAAACTTGTGTCAAATTACTGCTCTAGTCATACATAAAGTGCATTCTAACTCTTTGGGTGACAGCTCTGTATACAATTTTGAGGTCAAATTTTGGTGTTCAAGTTGAAGGTGCAATGAGAGATTTCAAATAACAGGTGTCCCTAAAAAATGTGAAAATTCTGATATTTGTGCTGGTCTAAAGCTTTCTATCAAAAATATCCCCATCTGAAAGATTAAGCTGAGATATGTGTTCTTGGTTACAACAATTGACAATTTCTAATTTCCTATAGGAGCAAATAGGAAATTCAGCCTGTTTTATATTGAAATATAAGCATATAACAAATCAGCTTTTGTTTTCATTTCATTTCTGTAGCCAAATAAATGGTAGGGAATCTATTGAGTGTGTATCTATTTGAAATCACTACATATCACAGAAAATTTAGATGACTTGAAATCTCTCGTTGCACCTTTAATCTATGTTATTTTTCATTTAATAAAATATTTTGTATCAGTGTCGCTAGCGAATCATGATTGTCCTGTGACAGATTCACCACTCCCATATTTGATAATTTCCCTGACTGATAAAGGAAATACCTTGGGCATGCATGATTTGATATAGCAAGTATGACCACTGGAAATATTTGGTATATTGATGGTATGAATTACAATATTCTATCCTAATAATTAAACAACTAGACATAAGTAAGGTAACTCAGGCCATGTGAATACTTCATAGGAATATATCCAATATTCCTGTAATATCAACTATTCCTGTAGCCTAACAAAATTAAAATATAAATGAAACCAGAGAAGAAGAGATGAAACAACAGTTTTACCCTTTGCAAGGGTAAAATTAAAAGCCATGGTGGTAAAATAAATCAAAATAGGATTGTGACACAGTCGCGAATTCTTCAAAAGTTGTTAATGAGATATAGAGGACACCCAGTGCAATATCTCCATTATTATATAACACATATTAAAAATATATATGTATTTGATTTGTCGGATACTATATAACGTGACATAAAATATTTGAGACTAGTTCCAAAAATGTCACAGGAGGGAAAAAAAGTTCCATAAAAAAGCTACTATTCCCCCATCACGGGGAAATAGTTTATTTTTAATGGGAACTTTTTTCCCTGCATCGGTATCTTGACTAAGCTTGAGTTGCGGTGGCAGCTGATCTCGACGAGACTTGGCAAGTTTTTCAAATGACAAAAATATTTTTATATGTTATATAAAACAAATATTGACTGCTCTATATTCGTGAAATGGTGCAAAATACCTCCCCTCGGTGACTGGAGACCGTGGCCTACTATTTTCCCTCGACCTTCGGTCTCGTGAAAATAGTAGGCCAACAGTCTCCAGTCACCTCGGGTAGTTATTTTGCACCATTTCCCTAATGAGCAGTCAATATTTGTATACTATACTATTTTACCTGTAGAAAGTTAAGAATTTTTTTTTATTTGCATATGCCACTCACCATAATGTGTATTTCTGTTAAATGTCATTTGGGATACTAAGAGATGTTGGCAGATTTCACAAACATTACCCCTCAATCCCTTGTGTTCATTTATTTGGGCATGTTAATAGTGTTCAACAGCAGTGTCTATTCTCATGGTCGCAGTCGTGTCATAAATAGGCTATTCCTCACCCTCCCTCTGAATACTGGAGTGAAAGATTACTACTGTGTTGAATAGGAAAGATCAATTATATCTGAAGAGCAGCCTAATCCTTTTACAAATCAATTCCAACTTCTTATATGTTGTGCATTTTGATATTCTCTCAATCACCTTTCAAGAAAATTTTAATCCATCATGTCAAAGCTGAAAGAATTTTCGAAAAGTATAATTTCTCCATATACTCCAATGCAAAGTTTCAGTCCAGATTTGGGGAGTAAGTGCAATAACTGGAGCAAATACCCTGTTGTGCGACCGACTCAATTCTGTTATTTGTCCCTGAGGTGGGGGAATAGGGGTTGGTACATTTTGTGACCCCACTTTGTCTGCTCCCAGTTGAATTCAGCAGCCTTGACGGAATAAAGTACAGTATTACATGCACTTTATTCCTTAAAGGCTGCTGAATTCGACTGGGAGCAGGCAAAGTGGGTCAGTAAATGTACCAACCCGGGGAATAGGTTTTGTCTCTATGGTCATTTGGGGAAGAATTTGATGCTTTGATGATTGGAGCCAATGTTAAATTTTGCGGAAGAATGTGGCAAGGAGGGGGAACAATTCTGATTTTCTGGAAAAATAGACACCCCTTGGTTCAACTACTATTAACTTAGCCCTGAAGTAAATAAGGCAAAAGTGAAGTAACTGTGTTGAAAATACAAGTTTTCTGATCAAATGGTTGTGCCATTAAATACTGTCTGCTATGTTTCCATTTATAGCAAGCAGTTGTAAATTCTATAATCATTTTGTGAATGAGAATTTTGTTATCTACTTTTTGTGACTCCAGAATGACCTTTGACCTCAAACAGCACACCACATAAACACTAGCCATAGTTCATGCATATAACACCAGGGCAAGATTATTGCATGCAGTTTGAAGTATACTGACCTTTGACCTCCAAACAGTGGGTCATATGAAGAGTCCACCATTAGCCTTTTTCCATCTTTCAAGTTCTGCAAGATGCACTATTCAGATTTACCTTTTGACCTTGTTTTAAGTTTTGCAACACCAACCCTCATCCACCAAAGGGAGGTTACCACCCCTTCTAGTTTTTGGCAACCTACCATAGTACCATAACCTCTTTTTCTGGTGCAAAAAGATCTTGTAAAGCTGATGTAATTGTCAATTGATATTTTACACTCTTTTTCATGCAAAACAAGCACCAACCAGGTTTTGGTAGTGTATATGAGGATGTTGAAGTGATAGCAAGGTGACAACTGGAGGGGTTGCAAGTTTTCTGAAACCCTTTGAATTTCGCCTTGATGTATCACAATTCATGGTTTATTGTGGATGGCCCATGGAACTTTTAAAGGGGAGAATTTGTGATCCACAGCATTGTTCTCCTGACTTGCCTCAAAATTTTTGAGATTTTAATATCATCTGAACCTAATCTAACTTGCATATTCAATCTACTTTGGAAGAAATTTGTGATTTTGTATTTTCTGTCCGTAAACGGACAGAAATTACAGCACCAAAAATATTGAGCGAGACGCAGTCGAGCCCAATATTTTAAAACTAATAGCGAGACCAATCAATATTGGCGTAAATCATCTAATTTTATCATTATCTTGAATTGGATCTGATATTTTCACACACTTGGGACTCCTCAAAACATGATGATGATTTAAATCAGTCAGAATGCAGCTGGTAGCATCTGCAAGCATACTTAACAAGAATGTTGGTGTTATTTAATTTGAAACAAAAGTTACAGCAAAAAAAAAAAAAAAAATCAGACTTTCTCTCTTAAACCAAGAGGGGGCACACAAACATTAAATGGACACCTGTTCACATCCCTAAACAAGGCTTATATTTGCAGGCTTATATTTTTTTTTGAAAAACAAAAAATGAAATCTTCAGGTGACAATTTTCTGGCAGTAGTCCTTAAGCCATCAGGAAATTGTAGCAAATGGTATCCTGAAAAAGGGACAAAACGAACTTATATTCAGCCTCAGTACGCTATCCTCTACACAAAATGCATGATAGCATTTCTGGAATGGTAGCTTTAACCAGGTAGGGGACGATCAATGATTACCAGGTTAAAATTAAAATGTTCCGGTCAGGTGAATAGTAGGCCACATCTGTCAAACCATACTGATTCCAAAAAGGTATAGTTTGTACGATCTACAAACCAAAGTTTTGTAGTTAGCGTTAAAACAGCAAAAACAGGTTAAAAAGGAATCAGTGTAAAGCGGTCAATATTTAAAAGTTGCTCCCAATTTGGGTAAAAAGTGGTTCAAAATGATTGATGGAGCTCATAGGATTAAAATAAGGAATTTTTTTTTTTTTTTTTTTTAAAATGCTTAATTACCAACTTTAGGGAGAAAACAAGGTCAAGCCCATTAAATACAATGCGACGGCGGACCCTGTAAAACTGAAAATGACCCTTTTTTTTATTTTTGCTGTTTTGAGCTATAACTCCAAAACCTTTAGGCGTAGTTAGTACAAGCTCTATACTTTTTGAAATCATTATGAGCAGACAAGTAATGTGGTATACTTTCCAACAGGATTGAAGCAATAAAAATTTCCCTGTGTAAACCTTGGTTTATACCCCTACCTGGATATAGCTACCATCCAGAAATGCCAATCATTTTTATGTAGGCCAAGGTATACTGATGCTGCATTAAAAGTGTTGTTTTGTTCCCCTTTCAGGATACCGAAAATTTGCTCAGCTCATGGACTTATGATAAGTCATTGGCCACAGTAAGACTCAAAAAAAAAATTGTTCGTGATCCAGTCTAATACTTTGATGCAATGTCACCTCCTTTCGGGGGTTTCCGGAACTTGACCCATCTGACACGTTTCTGATACACTTATGAATTTGGAAACCTTAACGGGAATAAAACCTGTGCTTTGGGTTCTGAAGCCTATCAGAAAAAAGTGTCTCAGATGGGGTCAGGGTTACAGAAACTCCCTCCCTTTTCAGGTGTTCACATAGACATATACAGTTGATGATGTAGTTGTGGGGCTAGTAGATGTATAAGACTATTAGTTAATCCCCTGTTATATCAATAGTTCTACCTCTTTTCCAGTTGCTTTCAATGTGCTACAATCAGGGCCGTCCCCAGCAGGGGGGTGTGCCGGGGCGGATCCAGGATTTGAAAAACGCAAAATTACCGGGGCGAAAGGCTGAAACTTCTCCAAAATCATTGGAAAAGGGGCTGATTTTACATATGTTTGCAGAATTAGCGGGAGGCGCGAGCCCCCTCCGCCCCCTCCCTGGCTCCGAGCCTGGGGGGGGGTGTTGAAACCCCCCCATTGACAAAAATGTTGTCGGCAAAATGTTGACCTGTCGGCGATAAGGGTATAATTTCGGCGCAACTGATCGATGCGCGGATACGGCGGTGCACTCCTCGTCGTGGTTGTTTGTTTGTGTCTTGTTTAATAGCAGCTTGGAGAATGACTGTCTCGGAGTAGAGGATCAGATCTAAGTCAATGGGTTGCAATTCTGTTTACTGTAGGTGTAATCCAAGTTAAGCAATCTTGTGATGAATCATGTGCCAATGGAGAGGTAGGAGGCAAAGATGATGTGACATTACACTGTTGCTGCACGTTAGTCAGCTTGTAGAAGAGCAGGCCTAGGCCTACACTGCATACAGGAGAGGGCTGGAGGTCTGGAGCATGTTGACGGTGCTTCCGTGCTTTGTTCATGCTGAATCGTTGCACTTCGGGGAGTTGATTTTGAAGTTGCACTGGGCTCTAGACTAAACGTACACTTTGGCTTAACCTTGTGACCGAGAGTCTGACCCATTTCTATCTTTTCCTCCTCTGAAAAACCCTCTGAGAAATTGCGAAACACTGCTCACGGATCGATGACCTGTCACAGACTTAATTTGGGAGACAGCGTATTCTTCCTGGTGAGATCGTTGACACCCGTGTCACCTTATGAGTGGTTTGTGATATTTGAGATAAGCTGACTTGGTACTGAGGCCCTTCATAAAAAAACATGTTTCCCAAACATAAGATTTTCCGATGGGGCTCTTACTATACCCACACCCGATCTTCCTGTCCTCAGTCATGAGAAATCATAACTAGGTTTGGTCTTGCCCACAAAGACTCGCATTCTGGATGAAGATGAGAGATGTATTTCAAATCCGACGCAACTGGACATTTGCTATCGCATTCTGGCATTACTGCCGTATGACTTTCCCTACATACAGTCACCTTGGTGGTTCTTTGTCAGTCGTCGACAGCTTGGCATACAAATCTTCTACCTGTTTCAGGACTGGTCTAAGAAGGAATGTGGACTTTGATCATGGATGCATGTTTACCGGCCTGAAAAATAAAAAACGAATGTCGAATTGTACTTCTCTTGCAGTTGAAAGGGTTATCGCAATTGAACTGCGAGTTGAGTATACGAAAATATCATCAAAGGGCTATATCAATGAAATTGCAGTATTCAGTTACTGAAGATAAAGTATGGCATAACTTGTGTCATTTTGTGAAGTACTCTTTTGGGTACCTTGACATTTGTTCCTGTATCTAAAGAATGATGGATTATTCTAATTTTTATCAGGGATGATTGTTGAAAAAACAACTTTCAGCACTGGTGCAATCAATATTTTGCCGATTAATTTAAACCCTGAGGACCACGGATCTTAGTGAGAAAAATGTACCAAGTCCAGGATGTAGGATTGCGTCATCAAACAAAGACAGTATAAAGGGGGATGAAATCGCTGGTGTGTTGCCAGCACACCTCATAGCATGGTATCCCCGGTCATGGTTCGAGACCGACCAAATTTTCGACATTTCTCTGCCACTCTTCTGTCATTCCTTCACTCTCTTCAGAGGCTAGAAATAGATGTGCCGTTAGGGTTAAAGTTACAGCTGCTAATGTGGCAGGCCCACCTTTTATTGACACACTGTAGTTCACACAGTCTGTTTTTTGATAACTGAATTGGCTCATAGATGACAGAATTAAATGACAAGAGTTTGAAAATTTTTAATAACAAAAGGACAATGTTTTGACTTTTCAGAGTGAAGCATCATGCATTGCACATTATCTCTCACCCCCTTAACAGGGGAAAGTATAACATGTTTATTGCCCGACTGAAACCACCTCAAATCACATACAATCTCACATAAGAAAATAACTATACAAGCAAAATGTCAGAAACAGTATAAAGCATACACATGTTTTTATTAAGGTCTTCAGTAATAAGAGGATTACATAAAATTGAGGAAGGCACATTCTCAATCAATTATCATTACCTTGTTACCATTCAGGGTTTGATTGAAATAAGAGGCACATGAACCAGAGGTTGGAGGCATTTTCTTTGGATGCAGGGCCCCAAATATTTGTTGGGGGTCATAATGTCAGTAAATGCAGGGTCATAAAATTATAACACTAAAATGGTAGGGGTCATTTTTTGAATTTGGTTCCATAGACTCGAATTGGTTCTAAATATTGAAAACAACAACTGAAAATAACCTTGGAGTGAATCTACATTCAAAATTTCCAGGTTTTTATAGTCATAAACTTAGGCTTTTATCATTTGGCAGGTAATAAATTGTTGTATCATATGGGGAAAAAGAGACCAGCCATCCTAATATTTGGGACCACCATCAGGAAAAAAATGACAAGCCCCCCATTACTTGATACCTGCAAAAAGTACTTCAAAGATTCTCTGCATTCTATAGCTACTGATTCCATTTTAACCTTTTAATTTGCATCCAAAACTACAATAGTAATAATCTGAAACATTAATAAAGTCCCAGAAATGAACTGATTTGGGTTGGAAAGCCAACTCTTCTCAAATTGATAATTAGAGAATGGGCAAAGTGGCAAACACCAATTGACCAATCAATATTTACATGGAGTGAGGAATTCACAATTTTTCTACAAAAACTTCCATGTTCCACCTCACGATTGCTTAAAAGATTTGTGCCCCCCCCCCATTTGGCAAGTTTAGTATTCCTTTTTTCCTAAAACCTTGTGATGTTTCCCTTTTTGGAAAAAAAATCACTTCCTCCCCTTAATTCTCCCAGCATAAATATTGTTTGGTCCTCAAAGGTGCGTGTTCTGATCGTCTTGGGGACCACCAATATACCCGGAAGTACGAATTTTGATATCAGATGATATTTTTCTCATTCCTGAAGTTTGAGCCTTTAAATCCATTTCATTTCAAAGATATAAACCACCTTTTTAATGGTTAGCAAGTTTGTTTCCCATGTTTTAATGGTTAACCATCTATATCCGCAAGTTTGTTTCCCACGGTACTTAAGGTGGAGTATATGCAAGTGACAGGCTCTCATATCAAGTAGGGAACACAACAGACATAAATCGGAACAAGCACCTTTAAGACCTTCATCAATCGGCTGGTTTATTCCAATACAATACATGGAAAATGGATTTAAAGAGCAATATCAACCTATATGTTGATAAAAAATAATACAACTGAAAAAAGCAATATACAAGTTGTGCACTCTTTTTGAGTCGCAAATAAGTGTCCAAAACACATTGTTTTTGTTTGTTTGTTTTTTTTTTGGGGGGGGAGGTCACCGAGGCAATTTAACTACAGGCCACAAATGCCCTGTAAGAATCACTACCTATTTAACTCTTTCTGTTGACATCCTCGAGTTGTTACCTCAATAACACGTCAACGGGAGTTTCCATAACCTGACCTATCTGACACTTGTTTCTGACACACTTATGAATTCTGAAACCCTTCATGAAATAAAGCATGTTTATTCTGTTAAGGTTTCCGGTTTTAAGTGTGTCAGATGGGTATTGTTACGGAAACTCCCCACATCAACACCATATGTATATCTGTCACAACATGTCCCAAAATCAAACATGCGATCATACCAATCTATTTCGTCCTGCTAGAAGTATGAATTGATGTCATCAGTTTCACACAGCATTATTACAGCCAAGTTGCAGCTGTAATCACAGAACATGTTGGCTTGCAATATACGCATACAATGTGTAAAACAATGCCATCACTTCTTGCCGGACATACTAATGAAAAACAAGTTTATTGTACAAAATGAACAGTTTGCTTAAACTTGCCTCTCAACATTTGTTGGTGCAGAAGTATAAAACATACCATAATGGCACCTCTTTTGAAAAATAGCATTAGCTAAAAGTGGTTGAAAAAGGCAATTGGCAAATATTGGAAGCCAGAGAATTGGGAAATGTTGAAAACACAATACTGATTGTTAATGGAAACTGCCTATATCTTTATGGAAGCAGATTACAAATTGCCTGCATCTAAGGAAATGTTGCTAATCTAAATTTCTGTACAAATATTAGTACATTGGCCCCACTGTTTTTAATGCTTGCTTTGTCTCTACTGCCCTCTATAAAAAGCCTTTCTTACAGTATCTCTGATTGGCTCATTACATGATATAGCATGATAGAACCTCTGAGTAACCAATCAAAATAGACCTATATCTGTATGCACCTTTAAAAGTCCCAGGAAATGAGATGATAAACCTACTCCAAATCTTTTGTGGGACATTCCATTCCAATAAACAGGGCCAGAAAAAAAAACACTACCAGTGACATCATTAGTGAAACTATTGATTTTCAGTCAGTGTCATGAATAGATTCACACCAGTCATCTGGAATTTTCTATTACTCTCTGAAAATCAATAGTTTCACTAATGATGTCATCACCAACCCAAATATTGAATGCTTTCTCGTCCCTCCTTGTAGACTTGACACAAACCACATCAATTCTATTTGCATTTCCTGGGACCTTTAAGCTTTTCTTACCTTGTCTCTGTTTGGACAATTACCTTGTCTCTGATTGGACAATTACATCATAACCCTATGATTAACCAATCAAATCTGCCAGGAGTTAATGTATGACAAAACAAGACACGCAACTGCTGTTTCAATGCACAGGACATTTAATATAGAGGAATAAAATTAAAGCGGTGGCCATGAGCGTATCCAGGTCGCGTCGTATGCACAGGTGTGTTCGCACCCTGTGGGTCTTTAACACATAAATTCATGCAGGTTTGGGCTAATTTAAATTTGTTGCTCTGCACTTCGGTATTATAGCTTCCCGGATACGCTGGTGGTTATACCGATTCAGGACCACTGAAAACATACTTGTAGATCATAACAAAAACTTGTAGACCATCACAAAATATTCCACATATGTCAGCAAATTAAAAGGAAACTAATTTTAATATGAGCTAATAAGCTTATATCAGTTTTTTCTAAATGGATGCTTTACACCCATTGAGGGTGCTTCAATAGCAATTTAAAAACTTTCCAACCCTCTATTTCAAAATTAAACTTTTTTAAATTGCTGAAATGGCTCAATAATTAGCTAGATCCTACAGGTATATAATGGTGTTCCTGAATCAGTGCCATTGCTAAAGATAAAAGGTCATACACCTCAACAGTTTCAAACATAGTGATACAAAGTACATGTTCATAACACTTCTCATTTTGTTCCCATCCCTTTTACTTTTTGTAAACAGATATATATATACCAATGATAGGAATGCTAGATTACTTGCTTTGTTGCACTCTATGTGCACAGGGCTACTACTATACTCTAATTTACTATACTGTCTATATACACTGTACATGTTAGTTTCTTTATATCCAATTTCAATATTTACAATGTACATTGCACCTTTTTACATGCCTTATAGCATGTTATTATTTACAGCATATATTAAAAGTTACAAAAGCAATGAAAACCTGGATGACAATCAATATCTCATAAAATGAGTTGTGGTACGATCAACTGCTTGCTTATCAACACACTTTTTTCATGTATGAATACTACAGAAACAGTTTAAATAACTGATAGCTCATTAAGTAACTTGCCTTATGAAATCATGTAAAATATCTCTATTTCAACAACTAATTAGTAAGAAATGTAGTGCAGTCAACCTATTTAGTGCCCTCAGGCCTCCCTTAATAAGCACCTCCTTCAGGCTTTCACAACTTTTTCATGAACCTGTACCATCAAAATAAGTCAAAAAATATGAAAACAATATAAGTAGGTTCATGAACCTCTGATCCCCCAAACATGTTTATTCACAAGGACAGATGTATACCTACTTACTATTTCTACAGTCTGGGTTGACTAAATCACTGTCAAACCTTTTTGACTTGCACACAGACCTGTTCTAGTGCTGTTTCTAATTTTTTCAAAGAGAAATTTCCAGTTTTAAACTTTCATTGCATCACCATATCATCATCATAATAAACACTCCACTCCAAAATTAATACAGGTGCCTGGGGGCATTAATTGGGTCAATTACAGTACACCATGCATTATGCTCTTCAGTTCGCTCGTGACATTTTGTGACCTACTTCTCTGACATAACTTATTTGTGACACACCTTATGACACACCCTAACAAGGTTTTTTTTAAATGTAGAGCCATCTACAGTCGCTGTCAAAATCCTTCAGCAATTTCCGACGCACACATCTTTAAATGCATCCACTGCATCCGCAATAGTGCGCTTTTTTTTGTTTGCTCGTATCCACAAGTCATTGGTAATGGCTTTGTGGTGGTGTCAGGATTTGTTCAGCTAGTGTGCTGATCCGGGGCCGCGTGTATCCATGATACGGACGCTCCTAACATGGCCCGCTATTTTGTGGCTGGGGCGGATTGGGAACAGTCAGGGGTTTACACCCTACTCTTATTCGACACTGACTGCGATGTACATGTACAGTTGTGACTCTCTGTACACGGGACCGACGGCTTAACGTCCCCTCCAAAGGACGGGATGCTTTCATGATCCATTTGACCAATTCCAAGTGAACCATGGAGGAGAGTGGTATTCTGTATTTAATCAATAGCTGGTATATACAGATCAAATCCAGAATTGATAGTACCCGAATAAATCCCAGCAAGTACCACAACCCCACCGGGATTCGAACCCGGGAATTTTGATGGTAAATTTGCGCCAGAGGCAAGCACCCTAACCGCTAGGCCACGCTCTCCCACGAGCGCTATTTTAGGGGAAATACAGGCGTACATCTAAAATGAACTGAAGGAGTTTGACAGCGACTGTACAGAGAGGGAACTTTAAGCCCAATCCTCAGCTAAATAGAATGCAAGATAAATTACAATGCATGTGGTGGTGCCACAAAACCCATAGGGCGTGTCAGATGGGTATGCCGTAATGTCATGGGGGAATCCCTGACATGGGGTCACAAAATATCACAAGCACATTCAGTTTACATTAGAAAGGAAGCAACAATGTTTTTGAACAAATTAAACAAAAGTTAACGGCTGCAGATTAAACTTCAAAATGAAAACTGACAATTCAAATGGAGTTATTAAATACTAAACAGAACAAATTCTCAATGTTGAAACCAGTTGCACCTAAGGTCACGTTACCATCAGGCACGTGGAGAACAGGTATTACAAAATTATCAAAAGATCATGACTAACATGGCACTGCAGATAGAGATCACAAAAGGTGGTATAAAGTTAATTCTGAGCTGGACATGAAGACATTCAAGTTGACACTTAATAGCTACTGAATTGAAGAATAGTTGTTGGGCGAGGTAATAATCTTCTGTGGGAAGCATCATCGACAGCATTCTATCTCCCAGATCTCGTCATTCTCTGCATCACTGGTGTCATCCTCTGGGGATTCTGGCAGACTATCCCATCGCATCACATCGTTCCCTGTGAAATATATGTTGAAGAAATAATTTCAATGTATTTCAATTGTGTATTGATTTGATACAATATTTGTGTCAAAGCATATGGTTCCATATTATTCGAGCTGGAGAACTCAAGTGTAAGGCATTTTCTCAGAAAGAGTAAAACTGTTTTGAGATCAATGACAACATTAGAAAAAGACAAAACAAAACAAAAAAACCTTGGCACTCGCAATTCTATTTCAAGCATGTACGGTTTATAGACCTTTGACAATTACCAGAAAGTTGTAGATCCGTATGCACAAAAGAGTCATACCGGGTCTGAAGTTAGATCTGGTCTAAGTATAATATCCCATCAGAAAAGACAATTTCCTTGGCATTGACATGAGATGTTTTGTATTTATTTTAAAAATTTGCATTTTAATCTTTGAAATTTGCTAGTTACTTTATGAAGAAGATGTGAATAACTGTCCATTTCGGACAAATTTAATTTTGACCAGGTTTAACTTTAAACCTAACTTTAAGTCTGTGTGCATACGGACTGTAATCTTCAAACTTGACACCAAACAGACAAAGGTGTAATATTGTGAAGAATGCAATCAATGTTGATAAAGCACATTCTAATCAACACCAAGAATATTCTACCTGGTAATTTGGGGTGTTTTTACATGAGAAACATGATGCAAGTTTCAGCCATCAAAGTTTGACTGTTTTTACTAACTCAAGTCCGCAACAGTGCAAAATTTGTGCAAATAGTGTGATGTGGAATTCACATTTGCACTATTAAATTTTGAATTTTACTGCATTGCCTGTTCCCTAATTTTACCCAGTATTGCTATAGAAAGGACATAGTCACATGCAGAAAAAATGTTTGTTTTGAGTTTTTGTTCTTCAAAGTTTATTGCTTAAACCAGTAAACACTAGTTATTATCTTGTTGTTATCAAAAAGAAATTTTCTCTCTTCAATTCCCCCCCCCCCCCTCTCTCTCTCTCTTTTCCCTCTGCCTTTAGCCAAGATAAATTTTAGTTGTATTGGCAACATCCGACCGACAAGGCAAAACATAGTCTCTATTTGTTTTGCTTTTGGGCAAAGAACCGACTAATGGATTACGTTTAAGGAAAAACGCAAGAAACTACATCACTGCTATACATTTGATCATTCAATCGGCATACAAGCTCAGCTGACTAATGAGCATTGAGATCATAATTATGTATTACATGTACCACTAAATATAATGAGGATAGCTCAGCTCAAATAGAAGTAATCAATATTTCAATCCCCCACACAAATCTGTTTGGAATATTTGCAATCATTTTGAGGGGTACATGTGACACTAAAGCAATTTTGTCCCATTTTATGTCTATGGAATTGCTAAGTACTTCTGTTCTGTCATGGAGTTATTGCCTAAAGTTGCTTTTTTTACTGGAGAAAATAAAGATTTACATCCCACAGTGTTCGATTTAGGGAAAAAAAAACCTGCATGCACTTGGTGCATGTAACCCAAAAAACCTACATGCACACTTTAAGTGTTACATGCACTTCAAAATTAACAAAATTACATTTTTTTAATGCATCATACCTTAACCAGCGATTGTCTACTTGCCAGACCTGCTGAAAATTATACTGTTTTTAGCCGGTTTATCATCATTTTTTTTAGATTCTTTTCGGGATGCTTCACTGGGTTTGTCATTCAAATAAACTTTACTTACAAAATTCTTACTTGCACCGTGTGCATGCATAGTGGAAAAGTTACATGCACCAGAAAAATCTACATGCATGTTCATGCGTGCATGTGCTAAATCGAACACTGACATCCCATTTAAATCAATGGCTAGTGATTTGAAAGAGAGACTTCACTCTTTATGCGCCCAAGTGCTCAGCGATGCCTTGACATTTACAGAATTTCAAAAGGGGACAAAATGGTGTTATGTCCATATCAATGAGCCCCTCGATTTAATTTGTTGGCGTATTGCTATAAACATACCTGAAGAATTAATTCGTTCCTGAGCATATATGGCACTACTTTGGAAGATAAATAAATGACCATTGTTGCAAGACTGAAGGCACGGAGTGCAGGGCACTATCACCTGGTATCCAACAACATTTCCACTGTGAACAAAATCAGAATTAATATATTACAGGTTTTGTGCACAAGCATGTGTCATGTGCATATATTAGCCTTTACCTACACTTTATTTTAAAAATAGCACTGCAATTTTGGCTCCAACTTTATTCTGGGCCAACTTTCCAAGGGCTGGCCATTAGGGAGGTGTTTTGCTCTGAAGTGCTCTGCTTGATATGAGAGATTTGCGCCTGGCACTTGCATGTTTTCACCACCACATTTTGTGGGAAACAAACTTGTAGGTTTGATGGTAGTTAGCAATCTAGTTCTGGTAACCAGAACCAAAGGTCAACATTATCTTTTATTTTTAACACTACTCTTTTAGTAAAAGAGTAATGTTAAAGATAATGTTGGCCTCTGGTTCTGGTTACAACTAGTTAGCAATCATACACATATACCGGTATGCAGATATGCCCTATTCACTACTGTACTAATATTGATGGGTAGGCATTAAAACAGCATTTTTTGTTCCTATCTTTGGAAAGAAATAGATTTTAAGGCTGAAATCTCAGGTCAACAATGTGAAAAATATGGCCCTTCACCTGATATCTATACTACTTCGGGATAAGTTGGGGCCCAAAAGACGAGGGGAACAAAGTACATTTATTTTAACTGCGAAATGGATCACAATCAAATTTTGAGGCTCAGTGATGTCACCCAAAAGAGGGACCAATCTGCTAATGTTTTATAATGGCAAGGCAATTAAAATGTCATTTTTTCCCCTTGAACAGAATGGATTGGAAGCTGGGCCCGTATTCACAAATAAACTTACACTTAAGGTCAGTGTTAACCTTGAGTTCCGAGTATCTTATTTTGTTTGTAACTTTTGAGCAAATATTTGATATGTATGTAAAAGTATTACTTTCTAGAAAGAAAATTGGACGATCAACCCGATGATGGCATCAGGTAATGTAAAAAACTTTCAGTATTTGAGAAAAATACTAAAAAAAACATGATTTTGCCCAAAATTTTTCAGACAGCCTAACAAAAAAATACACGTCGCGGTTCTCGAACCGCTAAATCCCCTGTCGGGAGCGGTTTACAAATTTTTAAATAATCAGACTGCAAATACCCCCCTAAACCCAAAATCCCATTAAACCCCAACAACCCCCCTTAAACCTGGGCAACCCCCCCTTAAACTGTGAAAAACCCACCTTAAACCACAACAACAACCAAAAAAGAAAAATTAAAAAAACCCCCATTAAACCCGGACAACCCCTTTAAACCCGGACAACCCACTTAAACCCCAACAATCACCCTTAAGCCCAGACAACCCCCCTTAACCCGGACAACCATGTGCAACGGTCCGGCAATGGCTACGCGCATGCAAAAACATGTGCATGTGTGCACGTCTTCGCATGCATTCGCGTATTATGTGCCACAAAACTCACCTTACCCAAAAACCCCCCTTAAACCCAAAATCCCCTTAAACCCAAAAAAATCCCTTAACCCAAAATCCCCTTAAACCCCAACAACCCCCGTAAACCTGGACAACCCCCATAAAAACTAGTGCAACACACCTTAACCACAAAAGCCCCCTTAAGGCCCAGACAACCCCCCTTAAACCCGACAACCCCTTTAAAACCCGGACAACCACCTTAAACCCCAAAACATCCCCCTTAAGTCCGGACAACCACAACCATTAAACCCGGAAACCCCCTTTAAAAACCCAGACAATTCACCTTAAACCCCAACAATCCCCCTTAAACCCCACAACCCCCCTTAAAGCTGGGGGACAAACCCCCCCCTTAACCGACACCAACCCCCCCCCGTAAACCCGGACAACCCCCCTTAAACCTGGACAAGCCCCCTTAAATCGTGAACCCACAGAAACCACAACAAGCCCCTTAAGCCCAGGACAAACCCCCCTTAAACCCGGACAACCCCTTAAACCCGGACAACCCACCTTAAACCCCAACAATCCGCCTTAAGTCCAGACAACCCCCCTTAAACCCGGACAACCCCTTAAATCCGACAAACCCACCTTAAACCCCAAAACAATCCCCCTTAAACCCAAACAACCCCCTAAAGGCTGGACAGCCCCCTGAAACCCGACAACCCCCTTAACCCGGACAACCAACCTTAAACCTAATCAGCGCGAAGCGTTCCATGATTCCCCACCCCTCCATCAAATTTCATCAAAATCGGGCTTATGGATCTTCAGATATAGTTTGTTCACAAGTTTTTTGGGTGAAAACCCCAAATTTAGCCCATGCAAATTAGCTTTTAATGCATATCATGCGCCACAAACCTATCAGCGCGGAGTACATGATCCCCACCCCTTACCTAATAGGCATATTGCCAAGCAATATAAATCAATCAGATGAAGGTCATGGCAGTCCCATCCCACCATGACTTAATAAAGATAGACAATCGGATTCCTCCACACGGCGTACAACCAAAATCAAGGTGCCCAACAGTATTATAATGAGCATACACTCACTTCATTAAACACGTTTTGTGGAACCATACCAATATTTGGTTTACTTAATATGCATAAGGACTTTCCAACTGCGAATTTTGGAAGCCTTATGCATTTTATGAGACACGCCGTATTTTACGTTCGGTCACACGAACGAGTGAAAAACAAAATAACAACTAGATGCCACATGCTTATCACTCGACTCCAAGATCTCTTTTCCTAAGAACAATTTACAGGGGTCATCGGGAGACTTTTTGTGCATCAGAAGCCAAATCTTTTTAGATGCATGGTGTTTCTCATCGATTGGTTTCGCAATACTTATTGCAGAAAAAGCGGCCGATCAGACAATGGCATACTGGGGAAATGCAACACTGATAACTTAATGCGTGACGCACAGATTTGTTAGGTGCTTGTTCTTGTGCATAACAGCGCGACTCGTCAGCTGGTGCGCAACAACAGGATGGCCGCGAGTGTGAGAGAAAACTGTTACGGGCTTGGGCTATCCATAATACACGCGATTCTCCTCTTGGGTTATATTCGACTCAATGGATCCCACCCACCAGTTTACTCACCATAACCCTTATGGGGCTCAATGTTGTCTCGTTCACAAGATTGTGTTTGACGCCGACGCCGCTAGACGCCGCCTTGATGATACCATAATCCCCCTTCTGCTTGTCAATCCAGGGGGATAACCAAAATGAGCTTACTTTTCGAATATAATGAAATGCAAAAAGTGTGATTTTTTTACCTTTCTTTTCCAATATATTTAAAAAAAATAAAAAAAATAAAAAAAATACGAAAATTGAAAATGAAAAATTGAGAAAACCGTCCCTAAAGACCGATTGCTATCGTTAAACCTTACCTTTTACTTCGTAGTTAATTTTAGTACTACATGTATGTATTTTTGAAAATTTGCCAAATTTTGCAAAAATTGAACATGAAAAAAATCCGTATTTAGTAAAAAAGTGACTTTTCACGCCATTCCAAGATGTATCTTTCTTAAAGAACTTCACCTTTTACTTCAAAATTGATATTTGTGCAAGTGATGAAAAATAAATCTTTATGCACTATTGAATCAACCTCTTTTGTCTCAACTCCAGAAATAGAAGAATTGAAATTTCATCTGGTCTAAAAATTATCGCTTTGTTTACATTTTCAATATTATTTTTCGTTTTTAAAAAGGGATGCGTCACGCACAAGTGTACATAAAACATGCGACACCCTTCAATTACGCACCAAAAAATCACCACGCAACGCGATGATGTGGCTTGGCCTGTCGGCGCGCATGTGCTTAAATTCCCGCCGTGTAAGACTATGTGGTTTTGTTGAATGTGGTTTTTGTGACTTTAAATGGTCAATAGTGTTTTAAATTGGCAAAAAAATACAATCTAGGATTGTCTGCATTGGATAATTAACCTTTGTTGGTAACGATAGAACAAGGTTGATGTTTAAATGGTACAAAAATCAGAAATTCGTGTAAAAACAAAAAACATAGGGGTTAACACGCCCTTAAGTACAATTTAAGGGTAAAAACACTCTCAGTGAAATCCTTAACTATTGATCCAATTTTTGCTCTGCTGGCAGGCAATTATTTTTACAACTTTATGTATTGCCATGCTGTTTTTTACTTGAAAACTGTTCTTATGGCAAATAATATTCTTCCTATCAAAATTTCAGGTTTTACCATTGTATGGAAGCACATCAACCATGAAATAGTTCTAGAAAGCTTGTGCCATTTAAGGGCAACTTTTAAGAGGATCTTTGAGTTCCCTTACAAGTTGCCCTTAAATCCTGATTGTTAGGGGATTCACTTACAAAATAAGTACAACCCTTAAAATGTCCCAATTTAAAGGGGGATGGCCTGATTAAAGGCTATGAAGCGTAAGTGATAGGTTGGCCTTCACCCAAAAAACCATCTGTAAGTTTTGCGACGATATTTCAATCCGTTTGATAGAGAGACAAAAACGTGATTTTTTGTAAGCACCTAGAGTACTGTGAAAAATTAATTATTGGTCAACCAAAAGGGGCACATTTTCGCTCAAACTTCCAAACCAACATCCATGGGCTCTAAGATTCACAGGGTTAAATGAGAAAAATAGTACGAGCGTTCTTCAATACCAAAATGATGACCACTTCCGATAAATCTGAGCTTCTGGGGACGAGGCTATAGAGAAAACGGGCCATGGACCTTTAAGCCCATGATCTATTCCAGTCGCAGCGAGAGATTCCTGCGAAGGAGCATGCGGAACACTTGATCTTGGGTCGAATCGGTTAAATACGGGCCCTGAAATTTTGGGACAAACGTGTTTGATACAAAACTCAAAATAACATCCAAGGTACAGTAAGCAAAAAAACACCACCTTTATTAGCAATTCAGCTGACCACTACTAAGGTACAAGTAATAGTATCCTACTCATCTCACCCCTAGAAGAGAAACCTTTTTAAGTATACCCACACCATGTAGTACAGCAATATCAAAATTTGGCACTTGTCTTTTCGTGTACAGTCGCTTCTTCCATTGACTTACTCTCCTAATAAGATAGAGAGAACAATAACCTTAGTGAAATGAAATAAATCATATCGTCGTTGGTTCTGCATAGTGTCGATCAGCAATAAATGTGCTAGATCTTATAAAACGGCGTTTTGAAAGTTGAGTTACTTATGAATGCGTGTAAATTAAAGGAAATAAAAGGAAAATGGGGCATTTTAAGTGGTGTTGTTAAAGACTGAATGGTTACTACTGAACGACAGTATTCAAATACCAAGAAACAACTGTTTTCCTTATTCAAAATGGTCACTGATGTGGTTCGATTGTTTGTCAAACCCCAAATGTTTGATTCGCTGTGCTCTTAGGAGTCGAATCTGTATCGACTGCATGAAACCCTTGATTTCTAATGTTGGTATGGTGAGATTCCTATAGCTAAACGGGTTTTTTAACTATTTTAAAATGATGAAGATCCGTGATGCCAGCTATTAATAGAATAACGATGGTGTGTGATTATGGTGGGCAATAACGATGAAATACGGAACATCGAGCTTGACGACGACAATGCTGCTACTGATCTCTGATGATGATGATGAAGACGACGTACGATGAACTATTTCTATGATGATGAAGACGAGCGAACGATGAGATTCTAATGATGATTAAGAACGACTACGATGACGATATCTATTGCAATTGTGGTTTATGGTTACAACCATGCAAATTTGTATATACACACGACTTCCTAAGCGTTAAAGTGGGAGAACATATCACTGTTGCATTACTCGTTCGTTGTAAAATATAGCGCAGACTGACCACGAGGACCAACGAATTCAGACAAATTACAACTCTAACAAATTGGCTCCTTATAATATATATCTTTAATTAGTCGCCAATATGTTTTAAAACCTCGATTTTTGCAGAAAAAACATACATTTCAAGGTAATACGTTAGAAGGAACACGAACATTGTAGTGCATGTTATATAAAATTAATAATAGTAATGCATGTTTACACACAATAAATATTGGGCTAAACTGTTCAAAATTGTAAAATTCAAAAAATATTTACAATGTAACTGGAATTGGAGGATAAAGTGGTCTATTTTCTCGTTTTATTAAATCTCATTACATATTATAGTTCCTATCTTTTAAAGTAATGTACACGCTTAAAATATATCCAAACTGAAACGACTTAACCCTTAAATGGGTAATATACCTCCTAAATCTAAACATATCTAAACATTTAGAGGGCAAACTAACGCTTTACAACAAGCACCTTCCCAAGACAATATAAATTTTTCCTGCAAGTGCGATTTTTTTTAAAATGATGTATATATTAGTAATTTTTTGTTTGCAGAATATCAAATTATCATCAAAGGTCAAATCAACTTTTCCGCATATGTTTAGGAGTCTATTTTTGTAACACGTGTTTTACTAATGGGTGGGGTGTTAAACACCCCGAGAATTCATTATTATAAAGCCATAATGATTTTTTGGATGTTGGTAAAAAAAAACCCGTTGATATTGGCCACCGTTTTCTTCCTCTTCCAACAGAACTAGTATGGCGTCAAAGGATTGACGTCAAAGGTTCACAAGTTGGCAAAAGTGGTCATTTCCACAGAGGCACACAATCAGAGTATCAAATGCAAAATGAATGTGCTGCGTAAAAAGGAGGAATATTGATTTTTTCATGCGTGTTTTTGGCCCAATGATATGGAAAATGACTAGTTTTTTAATCACATATATTTTAGAGCCATAACATGCACAGATATTGAAACAAATGAACTAATAACTAAAGGGTAATAATGCAGTATATTTATAGGCGAATAATGTGCCCTAGGTCGGAAAAACTAAAATAATGGCCCCATTATTGTTATTTTTCCCGCCATAGGATACATTATTAAGCCCATATATGATACTACAATTTCTATTCTATTAACTACAAAAACTTGATTTTTAGTTTGTTTGTTTGTACAGTTTTAAGTAATAATGCCTTATTTATGTGTTATTTTGTATGCTGATTATAAAAATAAATGAATAAGAAAATGCATTAGCTCATTATTGTAGAATAATGGGCAAGTAAACTGAAGACCATCAGAATGAATGCTTTTCAATAATGGGTTATAGTCGTAGAACCACTAACACCATCGACTTCACCTAAACTCGGTGAGGGTGTACCTTCACAATTTGTGTTTTCCGCCAAAATTAGCATAAGGCTTTGAAATAATTATATGCAGACTTAACGAAAGTTTGACGTTTTTTGCACACCGATGGAAGTTTTACCTGGGGTGGTTACTCCTCCCCTTTGGTAATACGAGGGTTACGTCATTATGCCCCCCAAAAATTACATTTGGTGTATTTGTACAAATGTTAAAACTACAAACTTGGATAATTCTATTTCACGACGCACAGACCGTAGCTAGGTTTTCATAAGTACAAGTCACATAATTAAAACACAAAATTAAAAATGTGAAATAACATTACAAATCCTCATGAAGTATAGAAAGGTAAATTTCACCGATGCCTTAAATCTTGATTAGACGCTATTATCGATTTTGTCACTGAAGTAGCAATCTTGTCCCCACAGCGAGATACGTCTTCGTTCAATAATTTATCTGTGTGCTTGAGATATTTAGGACAGCAACGCTATCGAATACTATTCGATTGTTTGGTTAAACCCGTTTTTACAAATGCGTGTTATTCGGACTGCGGCTATTTTTGTTAGTGATGTAATTTCACTTTTATTTTTTTGGTACAAGTAAAGAGTAATAAAATGTAACCGAATCAACTATTAACTCAATTGCACAAAATCAGATTCGACACTATGTCGTGACCACACGATACCTTGCTGCTAACAAAAGCTTACAGTCCCCGCAGAAGAATTGTGTTAGCGTAAATATACTACCTAGCACGTACATACAAGTTTCAGGCAGACAGAATTTTTTTGTAGGCCTGGGTTGCGAATACCCGCTGTTTTGACTCACTTTAGCTGACATACTCTACAATACTGGGTTGGAGCCTGTATTTTTTCACTGACTCACACTAAATATCAAAATTTCGTGATTCTGCAGGTAAGCGATCTTACCTTTCAGTCTAAGTCTCAAATCAAACTGCATGGGCAGGGGTCAGATTGTAAAGGTCATGGTGGAACATGTGCTTTGGGCACCATAACAACAGCTAGTCTCTTACATGCTTGATGAGACCTACATCTATCGCCGCGCTCTAAATGTCGGATAACGTCTTGTTGTAACCCTGATTGGAATAGAGACTACAATGCCTATCTGTCATGAATAATCGATCCATCTTTTCATCTATATCGATAAGTCTTGGCGCAAAGCGCATGCGTAAAATTTGGACATTATAAACATTGCGAGATTTATTCGCATCAGTAACATGGGATATCGACAAAAATGTTAAATTAATGAACCACGAACACGTCAGATTTTGACAACCAATGTGCAAAAGGAAACTAGCATACTCAAGAACACGTCCTTAGATGATTTTTAGATCAGAGCATCGTAAGTACGTCACAAGCGGTAAATTTTGGGTTGTGAGAATCACTTTTTTTCACACCACCTGTTAAACTGGGATTTCGAAACGACGAACATTCTTTGTTGTATACCTCAGTCAGAGATACGATAATGTCCAGTGATAAAAGTAACGTCAGACTGAGGTTTACCAATCATTGGAACTAAGCACAACGTACCTTCCGTGCGATATGTCAAACGATGGAGAGACTTAGCTAAGATCACACCTGTCGCCGACGCTGTTTGTTGAGGTTGCTAAGCGCTGTACACGCCCAATTGGGCGTTTTGACCATCAAATGTGGCGCTCAAAGCGCCATTTTCGGTAGGACTCGGTGGATGGAGCTGTGGTTTTTTTTTGTCACAATTAGAAACCAATGATTGCGGGACATTTCCCCCACCACTGCCGACGCGTGTCCACGCCTAAACTGAATTTTTGTTAGCAACACTTGGAGAATTGCAACAACATGTTTGATCATTCGACTCGGAGTTTGAGTCGAGACGTTGCCCAAAATTTGTTAAAATATATATGTCACTTCCAGTTTGCCGGGTTGGTTGTTACTTAGATACAAAGGGTTAGAGAGGAATACAAGAAGAAGATCGCACAGGTTGGTACAAGTATTGCAGCATTTGTATAAAATATTAGAGATTTTCGTCTTCTGAGAAGGTCCTCTTTCGCCGACGAATAGACCTAAAAGCCCAGTTCGACTGATATTTATATCAGGCGGAAGACTGGAAGCTGAGTCTAATGATAATGCTGATGCATGTGGACAGTGCAGTGGATCCCGGTTTTTGGATGAACTGCCGCCCTGCTCTAGCTTAGGGAGCGATTTGATAGTAGGGGCTATCGTAGCGAAAAGCCAGAGCAAAACTCGGCTAGACACGAACCCCCCAAAATGGAGTGTCCAGGTGAGGCAAACCTCGCACTAAAAAAAAACTTACCCTTGACTGGGTTGAAAGGTTGGAAAACAAAGGGGACAGCAGTCTCAGCCCAGCAACACTTGCTTTCATTCCCCTTGGAACACACAAATATCACAATATTACAGGTCAGCTCGATGACTTGTTTCTTCCTAAGTGGGATGCATATTTTGATTTTTAAATCGTTTCGAAGAGAATTTCTTCAGCTTTTATCGTAAGGATTTTATAATAAAGATCTAAACCGTAGCACAGCTGATTGATGGGGTTGTTTTGCCAAAATTCAGGGCAATTTAATATCAGTGATCACTATATGATTTCTTTAAAATCAAACACGATTAGTCATTGGTTAATTTTTTGATCATCAAAATTGATGGGCTTAATGATATTCCCCAAACCAATCGTCGTTCCTGCTGTGAAAAGTGTGGTCTACCCACAAGCCCATCGATACCGGAAGTTGATAAACTACATGGGAAAAGTGGGCGACGGCTGTGATCGCGGAACTTCTTGTCGCTTCACAACTTCGGAGTAGTAAAGTTTGCAACGAGATTCAAAGCGCCGTGGATTACTTATTTTCAAGATAAACGATATAGAATCACGAAAGGATAATTATGGCAGCCCAAATTAAGAAACAGGAACGGGAAATATTGTCAGATTTTGACGGCCAGTTCAAAGGTAAGTTTTGCTGTACAACACATAGTCCCAGCTGCACAGTACAGGGAACCTTTACGGCGTTTGTTGACATGGTGGTCGGCCCCGGACCGTAAAGGCCAAATGCATTGAAAAGCCGTTAGCAATCAAGCAGGTATAAAGTGTAGCTTGCCGACGAAGTGCTGCGTCGGAAGTCAATTACACTAAGAAAAATACCCATATGGCCGCAGCGCCAGTATATCATGCACCTACTTGTACTTTACACCCATCGAATGTGTGGTTTATCGGGTTTAGCTAGAGCCAACCCTCTACCAAACACAAAACGTCCATACCACATCGACTTCAAAAACATGTTTGATTAAGACGTAAATAAAAATGATTACCTCAAGAAAAAGTCATTAAAATCAAGCGTCAATTCCATTTCCTGCTTTATATCAATCGTTGTATATTCCGGATACACACTGTACCTTGAAAGTTAAATACATATAATTCTGGGAAAAAAAAAAAAGGGTGCAATTGAGTTTGATGAAAGTTGCTCACGCTCTAACCAAAACAAACAAAATGTGATGGATTGACTCTGCACTTGACAGCAATGACCCGTTCGCGAAAGCCGGACTACTTTTACAAGTTTAAAAAGCCACAAGAAAAATGATTTGCCAGTAAGTGAAGTTGCTCTGTTAGGCTCACTATTGAAGCAGTCTTGAAAACAAAGTTAATAAACAGCGTCGTCCCGACAGGCCGGGTTAGGCACTTGTGGTTTACAAGTGCTTGGTAATATTATAACTTCTACCACAATTTAAATGTTGATAGTACTTTACTACATTCTATAAATCACCTTCAAAGGATCCCATCAAGGATAATATACATGCTCTTTTGATTGTTATTACCTTTTCTTTGTAAACGATGCGAAAGAGATGTTTAAACTTTAATTGTTTAAAAATAGTTATCGTGAGCCACGTGAGCGCGTAACTGATTATATAGACTAAGTGTTACTCGCTGAAACAAAGTATTTCTGGGTTTTATTTTCTACAATTAATGAAAGAACGGAAAGATGTGTTTTCTAAAATTTAAATGATATTTGACCAAACATCATCTTTGAAGTTTTTAAACTCTAAATCACTGTATTGAGAGGTGAAACTTGCTCGCCGTAGAAATTTTGCACTTTGCGTTTTTGGCTGGAGCAAGAGGTCATACAGAGAAAGGTCAATGCTCTGACATCAGGTCAACACGCTGTGTCTTGTCAACAACAAGTACTTAGGACTTGGTTTGTTGAGCGAAATTTCATTTTTTAAGATTCAATCTATTTCAATTTGGAATTATTCATTGAATTTGGTTATTCAACTTTATGGTAAGCAAGATTTTGATTTCTTGAAACATTTCTGAGTAAGTTGTTGAAAACTTGATCTTTGTAAATGTAAACACGCCATTAGGTGAACATGGTGAAAACCGATTCAATACACCTTCTCTGTGTCTGTGGGTTATATCCCACTACCACAGATTCGATCTGTGTACTTGTACTTGTTAGTTAGCTCCGCAATTCTGTTTCTTCGATGAAGATAAAATTAAGTCTGTATTTTGGAGACATTCTTGTCGGGATTCGTGCTACACGATTTGACTATGTAATGTCGTTATACTAGAAAAGGAGGGTGATTTGATGCTGTAATAGGTGAAATGACAAAAGATTGATAATGGACTCGTCTGAGTGCCCGAAATTTCAGTATGGCTCCGTTGTACTAAGATGCACTGGCAGACTGCATTTTTGTTGTTGTATGCACGGCACGGCCAGTTGGGGTTCGTGCTTTTGAACACTTAACTTTTGCAGTGAAACCCAAAGCAGCCGCCCGGACCGTACAGTAGCCGAACGCAGTTGTGTAAGTAGACAGTTATTTCAACAGTTCAGAGCAATCATGTAGTCCTAGTAGAGTACAGGGTACCAACATATTTAAAAAAATCCTCAAGCTTGATATTATGAAAAGCGACAAGGTTCATCATTAAGAAAATCATTAAACTGGTTAGAATGATCTTGAATGAAGTCAAAATATTAATGCATTCCCGAAAAAAATGTCATTAATGATCAAGAAAAATTCACAATGATTACACCATACCTTCCATGTTTAAATTGTGGCGTAAAAGACCGGGGGATTGTGGATCAAATTACATTGTGTGTATTTGTGGTTCTAGAGCCTTGTTAGGGTTAATCAAATGTGCTTTTGAAGCTTAGCTAGTATTCTGCATCATGGAATACAATTAAATCCTTAAAGAATTCCATTCCTGTGATGTACTTTTATAAACAAGACGAAGAAGACGAAAAAGAAGAAACTAGTAACCGATACAGGGTTCACATTAGTGTGCGTTTTTGGCGTCTATGACGCACTGTTCCAAAGGTGGACGCACTTTGGTCTAGATGAATAAATTTTTGCGTCTATGTGGAACGCATAAAAAAATAGCCCACTTCCATGTATAAATACTACACAAAATCACAGTTTGCTCTGGCACTGGTCACATATTGTATCATTTTCATCAAAACCAAAGAATTCTGTTACCATTAAATTACAGTGGCAAATCTGTGAAAATAAAATAAGGTTTAAATTTGCTGTTATTCACGTCTTTTTTTTAGTTCACTAACCCTCTCTCACCTCTAAGGGTATTCAAGATACTCCACACCAGTGCTTTTGAGAGTTTAAGGGTCATCAGGGTAGGAATTACTTCTCAATATGCCCAATCTAGGTTTGGGATTGGATGTTATTTTTGGAATGTTTGCAGGACTTTAAAACAGTTCTCAAAACTGTAAAACTTGACACGCATATAATTTGACGAAGACGCACTTTTGCAACCTCAGGAAAACAAATTTGCGTCCAAGGAGCAGACGCACATTTCAAAACCTAGTGTGAAACCACTGAACCGAAATATTCATCTCAGCCCCGATCATGGCCAATCTTCGATAGACTCTGGCCCATTTCCCGGTCTCGCAGATCTTAAGTCAGTAAATAAATTAACGTTTTTAGTGATAAATTTGCGGCAATGCCTGACTGACACGTTGGTTCGGCATTTTAAGTTTTCACAGGAAAATATTAATTCATATTACGCTGTTATGAAGCTTTATGAATGATTCCGAAAGACCCAAGGAAGGTGGAAATACGAAATGAGTCAATTAAACAACATTCTGACCATGCGTTGCACGCTTTGTATATCAGTATGTGCCGTAAACAGTACCGCAAACATGGTGAAGATTCAACCGATCGATACGAAATGACGTAACAGGAATAACCTCTATATCATAATGCCTTATTATTAACTTAATCAATGGAGCGAGTCATGCCAAAATAGTGTGTAACGGATATGACAAAATTTATGGTATCAATTCTCCATTAATTTTCACACGTAATGTGAATAAATACTTACCTGATTCCACCTTGAAAGTATTCCTTAGAGTGTTATCAACAACAGGATAGTCGTAAAAGATTTCAAACTTTTTATGAAGTGGAAAATTTCAGTAAATTTCAAGACTTGTACCTAAGTTCTGCCGGTGAACTAAGTCCTGATTTTTATTGCCAGTGCTTATGAAAGGCTTATTCGCTTGTATTTACAATTGGATATTCATGGTGCTAAAGGTAGAAGAGTGTTAGCGAAAGCACCGGTTGATTATATGCAAATTGGAGGGGGTGACATGTTGTCAAAGTGGTCGACAAATTTGAAGGCTACACAAAATGTCACAGCTGATACACATGTTTTTGGACGGACTAGCGTCCTAGGATGGCAGTGTAACTCGCCAAGCTGTAGCCTCTGATTGATCAAGAATGAAAAAACAAAACCTTGCACATATTTTTCACATTCATCATCAAAATGCAAATACTAGTAAACTATATGCCCGGCAGTCGTCGATAAGGCCCAAAAAAAATATGTGTTTGTCTCAAAGCTGACCGCACGTTTGTAAAATTTCGCGGTTTAAATAAAAAAAAAAGGGTTATGTGGAGCTTTTTTATTTTTTTTTCGAAAAAAAAAATGACCTTGGAACTCCGATTTCGTGACAAAAATAAAACGCCCGAGTCAAGTGATGTGCAAGCTCTAGGCATTGACCTGATATAATTCATTGGCCCAACTAGTACGATTTGACCAATAAAGTCATGAAATTTTGTCCATTAATCACCTTATTTTTGAATATTGTTTCAGGAAAATGGCCCAGCAACATCACCAAATTGGAAATGCAAATCAAGTGATGAAAACCCTGACTTATTATTCCCGACAACATTCACTGATACCAGCAGTATTGTTTTTATGCTGTTTCCATTGATAGCCCTATGTTGAATCAAGTGACAAGTGTATTATTGTTGTATAAGAGACTGTGTGGTGATCGTATCACGGCAAGGATTTTACACAAACACCGGCAGACCGAATCATAATGCCAGGATTGAATGTGCCCATTTGTTATTTTACCACATGTTTGTGCTGATTTTGATGTGCATAGGCGACACCGGAACTGTAAGTAGAACTGTAGAGTTTAGGGGAAGCAAAAATGATGACGTGTTGAATAATTTCCGTACTGCAAAACTGTTTGGGAAGTTATGCTGCTGCACAATCTCGCCTCGTAAGAAATTCTTAAAAACCCTTCGTAAACTCGAGGGGTCTGTCAGGGTTACATGTACTGATTATCGGTTTGGGAAATGATGTCAAACCAAATCCAGGGCCTCCAACTGATAGTGTTTGGTCAATGATCCACCCGCAACCTTGTGGAATTTGTGGCGAAATTGTGGGATACCACCCACCCCGTAAAGGTAACAATTTTTGATTTCTTGAACATTTCCTGAGTAAGTAATTGTGAAAACTTGATCTTTTGTAATGTAAACACGACCATAGGTTGAACAGGGGGAAAAGCCGATTCATACAATTATAACCTTCCTGTGGCATGGGTTTATATCCCCTACCACCGATTCGATCTGTGGACTGTACTTTGGTCTTTATATCCTGCAATTCTGTTCGCTTCTTTCTTTTCTTCTTTCTCCTCTTCGTCGAGAAATAAATATTTAAGTCTGTTTTTTGGAATAGTCTTGCGGGATTCGTGCTACACGATTTGACTTATAGTAATGTGTTCTACTAGAATGAGGGTGATTCGTAAATGGTGACATGCAGATTGAATAATGACTCGTTGACGCCAAAAATTTTCACAGTAGTGACTCCGTTGTACAAGCTGCAACCTCAACTGCCAGTGGTTTTATGCCCCTCACGGCCAGTTTGGGGTTTGCTGCTTTTGACCCTTAACTTTTGCAGTGAAACCCCAAGGCAACCCCCCTGACCGTACATTAGCCACGAACGCAGTAAATTAGACATTTTTTCTCAACAGTCTCAGAGCACTCATTCGTCCTAGTATCGTACAAGGTAGCAACTATAAAAATCCTCCAGCTTGATATTTGAAAGCGACAAGGTCATCATCAAGAAAATCATTAAAACACTGGTTAATGTTCTTGACGTTCTTGATGAAGTCAAAAGGATTAATCATCCCGAAAAAGGGTCATTTTAATGATCAGAAATCACAATGATTACCCCATATACACCATATACCTTACCATCCATGGTTAAATTGTGTGCGTAAAGACGGGGGATTGTGGGATCAATATTACATTGTGTGGGGTGGTATTTTTTGGTCTATAGCTTGTTAGGGTTAATAAATTTGTGCTTTTTTGAAGCTTAGCTAGTAAGTCTGTCCTGCATGGAAGACAATTAATACACTAAAAAATAATTTCCCTCGCTAGTGAGTTCTTTTTTATAAACAAGACATACTAGAAGAAACTAGTACCCGTACAGGGTTCACATTAGTGTGTGCGTTTTGCTTATGACCACTCCAAAGGTGGACGCACTTTGTTTGGTCTAATGAATAAATTTTTGCGTCTATGTGGAATCGCATAAAAATAGCCACTTACATGTAATAATTCTACACAAAATCACCAGTTTGCTTCTCGGCACATGTCACAATATTTGCGTATCATTTCACTCAAAAATAATTTCTGTTACCATTAAATACATGTGCAAATCTGTTGAAGGATACAATAGGTTTAAATTTGACTGTATTCACGTCTTTTTTTTTTAGTATCACTAACCCTCTGACAATCACCATCTCAAAAGGTATTCACGAGTACTCCACCAAGACAGGCCAGTCTGTTGGAGTTTAAGGGTCATCAGGTCATTACTTCGCAATTGGCAATCGAGGTTTGTGATGTCATTTTTGGAATGTTTGCAGTCCTTTAAAACAGTTTTCGCAAACCTGTTAAATTAAAACTTGACACGCATAGATTTGAAGAAGACGCACTTTGCAACCTCAGGGAAACAAATTTGCGTCCAAGAGATATACGCACCATTTTCATCAAACCATTGGTGAACCCTGAACCGATATTCATCTCAGCCCCGATCATGGCACTCTCGCTAGAGACTCTGGCCTCATTGCCCGTCTCGCATATCGTCAGTAATAATTAAAGTTAGTTATAACTTGGCGGATGACTGACTGTCAACACGGTTGTTCGGAGGCACTTTTCATTTTCACACGGAAAATATTATTTCATATACATGTTATGAAGCTTATGAACGATTATTCCTACTACCAGGGAAGGTGGAATACTAACGATCAATTCAAAACAACATTCTGACAATGCTTTGCCGCTTTGTAATCATGTGTCGTAAACATACCGAAACTGTGCAGATCACCGATCATACTAAATGACTTCACCAGCATTAATAACCTCTAGATCATAATGCATCCGTAATCATGAGGAGTCATGCCAAATAGTGTGTAACTGATATAACAAAATTATGTATCCTTCTCCATTAATTTTCACACTTCATGTGAATAAATCTACTGATCCACCTTGAAAGTATTCCCTACGTGTTATCAACAACTTATAGTCGTAATATCCTTTCAACTTTTTATAAGTGAAATTTCATCATTAAAGTTTCAAGACTTGTACCTAAGAATCTGCCGGTGACAGTCCTTATTTTGTATTGCCAGTGCTTATGAAAAGCTTTTAAATTAGCTGATTACAATTGTATATTCCTCTGGTGCTAAAGGTAGAAGAGTGTTTCGCGAAAGCACCGGTGGTATAAGAAAATTGGGGCGGTGACTGTTTGTCAGTGTCGAAATTTAAAGTCTACAACAACAATGTTCACAAGCTGATCACATTTTTTGGACGGACTAAGTCCTAGTATGGCAGTAGTAATCGCTAACTGTAGCCTTGATTGATCAGAACTGACAAACTTGCACATAGTTCACCTTCATCATCCAATGCAAACTATAACTCTATCCCCCCTGCAGTCGGTCTATAAGGCCAAAAAATTGGTTTGTCTCCAGCTTACGCGCCAGTTTGTAAATTTCGCCGGTAATTACAAAAAAAAGTTCGTGGAGCTTTTTTAATTTTTTTTTTTTAAAAAACTTTCTGAAAAAAAATGGTTGCCAACTCTCTCCTCTTAAACTCCGATTTCTGTTGAAAAATAAACCCCGATCATGATTGAGCTCTAGGCTTGACCTGCATTCCTGGCCAACTATGTTTGACCAATCAATTCAGGATTTTTCCATAATACTTAATCTTTTGATATTTTTTCTTAAAATGGCCATAACATCACAAATTGGAGCAAGATCAGTGATTAAACCCTGACGTATAGAGTCCCTCCCCGACCACTTTCACTGATAACCAGCATTTGTTTTTATGCTGTTTCCATTGATAACCCTATGTATGACATCAGTGGCCATTTTATATTGTTTAAGAGACTGTTTTGTGATTCTCAATCACGGCATTATTTTTACACAACACCGCCTTACCAATCATAATGCAGTAATGAATGCCCTTGTTTATTTTACCACATGGTTTGTGCTGATTTTGATGTGCTAGCACAACCGGAACTGTCATGTAAAACTGTCGAGTTAGAAGCAACTGTGACTTGTTTGAATCTATACTTCTCCGTACGCAACTGTTTTGTGGAGTTTGCTGCTACATGCTACAATCTCGCCTCGTAAGAAGTCTTACACCCTTCGTAAACCGAGGGGTCTTCATGGTTCACTTACTGATTATCGTTTGGGGAAATAGCAACCTAATACCAGGGCCTCCCACTGGCTAGTGGTTTTGTCCAATATCCACCCGCACCTTTTTGAATTGTGGGCAAATGGTGGGATACCCACCCCGTTAAGGCAATTCAGTGTGCGGAAATCGAGCAATGGATGCTCACTGTTTCACATGGGTAGTAGAACATATAGTCTCCTTGCCAATACCAGTACATCATTTGTAGGCACTATTTCAATGATTGTAACCTCAGGTCTGACCTTACTTTTATCACTGGACATTATCGTCTCTCTGACCTGAGGTTACAACAAGATGGCCGTCGTTTCGAATCCGTTTAACATGGAGTGTGTGAAAAAAGGATTCTCACAACTCCAATTACTGCTTGTGACGTACTTACGATGCTCTGATCTAAAAATCAGCTTCGGACGTATTCTTGAGTATGCAGTTTTCCCTTCCTTGGTCTTGTGCACATTCTATAGTCAACATCTGACTGTTCGTGTTCTTAACCCGAACGGCGGCCGAGAGGAAACTAAAGGCACGAAAACGTGTACCGGTCGTGAAAAATTGCTTTTCCTTTGCAATCTGGGCCGTCAACAACTAGGTTTGGTCGCGCAAATGACTCTCATTTGACCTTTCAATTGCATTTTGGTGTTGGGTTTGGGGGGCCGTCTTAAATACCCGAAAAAAATACGGCTGTTTTTCGTTGCACGCACCTGGCCGTCTTCCCGGAAATACGCGATGTTTTTCGTTCACCTGAGCCGTCTTCCCCGAAAATGTCGCGATGCTCCTCGTTGCATCTGTCCGTTTGACTGAAATGATGCGTGCTTTTCGCCTGTCATTTTGGCCGTCTTGCCCGCGAAGGCGGTCGGCTTTTCATCAGGCGAGTGACACTGTACAAATGCCCTAACATTTGTATTTCGATGGTGATTGCGCCACCATTTTCGATAACTTATTTGGGTTTAATTATGCATACGTATCTGACGTAACCGGAGCATGCACGTGGCATATCGCGCCAACGCACGACTATAGGTAGCATAATAGCGCCACCACGACTGGCGAACTATAAGCGACAAATTTCATGCAGATCTGTGCATCTTATATTTATTTATTTATTATATTTAGCCCTGTTTTTATACACACATTCATTTTCAACGGCATGGTTTTTCGTTGCAACCTGGGCCGTCTTTCCCGTAAATGGCGCGATGTTTTTCGTGGCACCTGGGCCGGCTCTTTTTTCCGGTAAAATGCGTCGATGCTTTTTCGTTGTGCTTTGGCCGTCTTCCGGAAAATTGGCGCGATGTTTTTTCGTTGGCATCTGGGCCGTTAGTGACTTTACGCTACTAATTCCTGTCGGGAAAACGGCCGAGATGCAAGTAAACGCAAGCTTGGCTTCGTTGCATTGGGCCGTTAAAAATAAAAATAGATGGCTTTTCTTGTCATATTGTGGGGGTCCGGCGGCAGGCAAAACGACCGTCCTGGTTAGGTTAATGTAACTTTTTGTCGATTTCCATGGAAGCTGATGCCGAATAATCTCGCCATGTTTATACATGTCCACTTTTACTCATGCGCTTGCAACCAGACTTTATCGATATAGCCTTGAACATGGATCATTTATTCATGACGATAATGCAATCGTGTCTCTATTTCCAACATGGTTACAACAATACGTTATCCGACATTTAGCGCGCGAGAGATTTCGGTCTCATCAAGCCTGTCAACAGAATAACTTTTGGTTATGGTGCCCCAAGCAACATGTTTCCCACCACTGAACTTTACATCTTGACCCCTGACCCCATGCCATTTGGGTTGAGACTGAGACTGAAAGATCGCATACCTGCAGAAAATCACAAATTTTGATCATTTTAGTGTGAGTCGTAAAAATACAGGTTCCGACATTATTGTAGAGTTTCAGATAAAAGTGAGTCAACATTCGGGTAGTCCGGACTCATTTTGGAGTATTTGGTGGTTTTAAATTTGAAAAACCTTAAAGGATGTTAAAACAACAGTACGACTTGCATACTTTCGTGGTTCGTTAAAGTTAATACCAGAAGTGAATTACAAAGCAACCCGAAGTACCTCCATCCGGATTTAGGGTATGCAAACCAATGTGGGCAGCCAATTATTCTGGGGGTCTAATTGTTGGATGATTTACGCTTTGCAATGCTTACGCCCTTTTAGAGATCCGCTTGACCTCAGATGATTCTCTAAATGATGAGGAACCATTGGCTGCTTCATCACCTAAGCCACCGTCCCCCCCGGGGGCACTGAGGGGTGCACCATGTGGAGTGTTGGATTGCTTGTTCCGTGTCTGGGAT
Source organism: Ophioderma brevispina (assembly GCA_023653785.1). NCBI lineage: Eukaryota > Metazoa > Echinodermata > Ophiuroidea > Amphilepidida > Ophiodermatidae > Ophioderma > Ophioderma brevispina. Next base: position 129,048 of record JAMKCH010016593.1, on the reverse strand, counting down.
CATCCCCCTTCGGCCTTTAATTGGTACATAGGAAGGACCTTTAATTGTGTAAATGAGGACATGGAAACCCTTTAAGTGTAAATGAGGAATGGCCCTTTACTTGGTAAAAGAATGACCCTTTAATTGGTACATAAGGAATGACCCTTTAAACAATTGTAAAATAAAATGAATGACCCTTTAATTGGTAAATGATGACCCTTATTGGTCAATGAAATGTAAATGAAGGCGATGACCCTTTATTGGTAATGAATGACCGTATTTGAAACAAATGAACGACCCTGTAAATTGCAATTCATGAATGACCCTTAATTTGTAAAATGAGAATGACCCTTTAATTGGTTAAATGATAAATGAATAGTCCTTTAATTGGTAATTAAGGAATGACCCTTAATTGGTAAATAATGAACGCTTAATGTTGACAAGGAACGCCATTTATATTGCTAAATAATGACCCTTCAGAGTAATAGTAAGGACCCTTTTAATTGGTCATTGATGAATGACCCTTTAAAAATTGGTCATAAATGAATACCCTTAAATTGGTACATAGAAGGAATGACCCTTTACTTTGGTAATGAGAGTTGGGAGATAGGAAGGATGGGATGTTGGGGAGGTCGTACGGGTGAATGTTGTGGCGTGGCTAGGTGCTGTGTGGGGCTGCGGAGGTGGGTTTGGGTAGGGGACATGTGGGCTTTTGTGGGCGCGGATAGGTGAGTGTTGAGGAGGGATAGGTTCGGTGTTGAGCTTGGACAGGTGAGGTGTTGAATACAGGGGGACCTGTTCACACTCAATCTGTGTTAGTGGGGTATAACCTTAAACCCTCAAAAGGTTGTCACCAAAGTTTTTTTTTAAAAATATTTTTACAATTTGCGTAGATAGCTCTTCCAAAGGAAGGTTACGTTTGTACATTCTCATAAGTTTTTTTTTCCAACGGAAATTGCCCAGAAAGGAAGAAAACGGCAGTCTTTCAAAGCTTTGACTCGCCAATTGAATACTTTGTAGTAGTGGTCCTCATCGACAGTAATTGGCTTATATTAACCGATTCTGTTGCTATTAGGTTGCTCTGGTATTAATCCATTTTGGGTTGTTAGGGTACCTGGACTTGTTACAGACATGCCCAAATCGGATTTTGGAAGATTTTTTCGATTTGTATGATTTAGCAAATCACGATCGTTCCTTTAAGGGGACATGTTTGGATTAACCCACTAACACAGATAGATGCTGAAAACCCTGTACCCACAAACATCATCTCCCTTTGCAGTGTGGACACCAATGCCATTTGTTTAACTTTCCCTCAATAAACTTACTTCCTAAATCAACATAGACTCAGACTCCCACATGATCCCACTTCCAAGTGTAATCCTTAGAACATTTCTGAATGCTTTAACTAACGCGGCCGAGAGGCATTGAAGCAACGAAACTTACCCAAGGTCGGAAAATGCGTTTCGTTGCATCTGGGCCTCCAAGCGATTTTTGTCGCGCAAAGGACTCTCATTGCGTTCCTTGCTTCTGGGGCGTCTTCCCGGAGAATGACGCGATGCTTTTTCATTGCAGCTTCTGTGCCGTCTTCCGGGAGAATGACGCAATGCTTTTCGTTGCATCTGGGGTGGGGCCGTCGTCCCGGAGAATGACGCGAGGCGTTTGATTGCATCTCGGCCCGTTATTGAACTCGGAATGATGCGATGGTTTTCGCTGCATTGGTGGGCCGACTTGGCCCGCCTAACGGCGCAATGTTTTCACAGTGCGGGTGACACTGATACAAATGCCCATAGACAATTTCGATTTCGCTGGTGATGCAACACCATTTTCGATAAGTATGGGTTAATTTATGCATAAACGTCTTCATGACGTAAACAAGAGCATGACGTAGCATAAAGAGCGCCACCCAGCAACTATTATGTAGCGTAATCGTCGCCACTCACTACGGGCACTTAAGCTCAAATTTCATTGGCAGATTAGTGTGGTTTGTATTTATTATTTATTTACTTATTTATTATTATTACCCTTTTTTATATTGCATTTTCACCGCGTGTTTTTCGTGACACCTGGTGCCCTTTCCGGTATGGCGCGATTTTGTTTCGTTGCATTTGGGGCCTCTTCCGGGAAAATGGCGCGATGGTTCGTTGCTCTGGGCCGTCCCGAAATGGCGCGATGTATTCGTTGCATCGGGGCCGTTTTGACTTATACTCTCTAATTCCTGTGGCCTGAAAACGGCCCGAGATGCAATGAAACGCAGCTTTGGCTCTCGTTGTCATCTGGGCGTTCAAATAAATATATGGCTTTTGCGTGCATTTGGGCCGTCGCCCGGCAAAACGACCCGGTCACGGTTAGTTTAATAGCTGAATCAGATAAAATTGGAAATTTGTGCACACAGTTTTCGAGATTCCTGTGTTATTAATTGACATGAAACGAAAGGAATATGTCGGAGTATTTTCTCACCACCCCATCCATTGGATAACTCTTGACGGGAGGTTCATCATGTTGTTTATGTATGGCGTGAAAGAGTGCACATACAATTGTACTTATTGCATAAAGCTGAAACCATGGCTACATAGCAAGTGTGTCTGAAGGCTGAACAATGTTACAGAACAAATTCATTAGTGTCTTGTGAGTCCTTGGAGACCTCCTCCATTCGTGAGATGACATGTGGGGTTTTGGGGGAGGGGAGGTGAGTGTTGGGGTAGGGGCAGGTGGGGTGTTTGGAGGAGGGGACGGTTGGGTGTTGGGGTGAGGGGGGTTGGGGTGTTGAGAAGGAGGAAAGTTTGTCTTTCTTTCTGGTCCGGTTGGGGTGTTATGAGGGCCCTGGAGTGTTGGAGAGGGGCAGGTGGAGTTTGGCGCGTCGTTTGGAGTGTTGGGCCGGCAGTTGAGTGTTGCCCGTGGAGGTGTAGGTGTTGGGGTAGGAAGCAGTCGTGGGGCGTTATAGAGGCGGGGGAGCTTGGCGAGGGGGCGTGGTGGGGTTGGAGAGGTGAAGTGCGGTTTTTGGGAGTGTGACAGAGGGGCTATGGGGAAGGGCGGTAGAGGTTTTGAGAGGGGACAGGTAGGGGGTTGACGAGGTACAGGTAGGGGTGTTGTGTAGGGGACTGTGGGTGTTTGGAGGGGACAGGTGGGGTGTTTTGAGGGGGACCGTTGGGTTTTGTCGAGGGGGACGGTGGGTGTTGGGGACGGGGACGGTGGGGTGTTGGGGAGGTGGACCCAGTGTGGTGTTTTGGGAGGGGGACAGGTGGTTATTTGTGGGGGGGAGGGGGCCCGGTGTGGTGTTGGGGGATGGGGGGGACGGTGGGGTGTTGGGGCGGGGACAGGTTTATTGTTTGGGAGAGGGACAGTGTATGTTGGGGGAGGCAGGTGGGGTGTTGGACAGGTGGGGTGGTGGGAGAGGGGGGACATGTGGGGGTGTTGTGGAGGGGAACGGGTGTGTTTTTGTGGGAGATGGAACCGGGTGGGGTGTGGGAGGGGACAGTGGGGTTTTGGGGACGGGGAAGGTGGGGTGTTGGGCAGGGGGGCAGGTGGGGTGTTGGGAGGGAACAGGTGGGGTGGTTTGGGAGGGTGACAGTGGGTGTTCTGGGGAGGAGGACAGCGGGGTGTTGGGAGGGACAGGTGGGGTGTTGGGGAGGAGGGACTGTGGGGTTTTGGGAGGGTGACATGTGGGAATTTGGGAGAGTGAACAGGTGGGTGTGGGAGGGGAGCCTGTGTAGTGTTGGGAGGGGGCTCTTTGGTATTGGGAGGGTCCGGATTTGGGTTATTACGGGAGGGACCGGTGAGTGTGTGTGGGAGTGTGTGGTGGGTGGGGTTGGGAAGGGGACGGTTTTATGTTGGGAGGGTGGACAGTGTGGTAGTTGGAAGGGGCTGGTGGGATTGGGAAAGAGTGGGTGTTGTGGAAGGGGGTGGGTGGGTGGTTGGGCAGGGGAGGCTGACAGGCGGGTTGTTGGGGAAGGGAAGAGGTGGAGGAGGTGGATTATGTGAGGTTGATAGGAAGTGGCAGTTGGGGGTTCTGGAGGAGGGGTAAGGTTGTGAATGTGGTTGGTTGGGCGGGGGAAGGTTTTGGGTGTTTTGGGGGATGTGGGTTATTGTTTTACAAATCATATAACAAAAGCCCTGGGTCATTGGGCCCTTTCTCGCCATCATTTAGTGGCCCTCACACCATTTTTTCAATGGGCCACACATAACTAAATTTTAAGAAATAGATGTGTGGTAGGATGGTTCACACGTTCAGAGACAATAATAGAAAAGAAAGCCACTTATCCTTGATTTACCCGAATGTCAAATACCTGACTTTGCAGGAATAGTATAATAAAGTGCTAGTCCTTCTGTAAGAATTTCGTAAGTTACTTCTTTCATTCAAACCATAAATGACAGAAAAGGAAGAAAAGCGCATTGTCAAAGATACTAATCCACTTCAATTACGTGTTTGTAGTGGGTCCCGACGGCCTATCTGTCCATTTTTATTGGTTTTGCCTTCTGGTCACTATCCTTTGCCGGGTATGGTGGGACACTTATACTTGTTAAGCAAAATCATCTTATTTTTGATGATTTTTTTTATATTTCCTGATTTAGCAATCATGATAGTGACTTTAACTCTAAACTTGCCAAACTCCAAGTCCCTCAAGGTTGGCGCAGCGATCTTCCCTCACCTTTAATTAACCACTGAAAATTCCAACAAAAGCCAATAGGAATAGGAATAGCCAATGATCGTTTGCTGCTCCAATATTCATCCTCCAAGGCCCCACCCTGCCCTTTTTAGAAGGACTAGAATAGACAGGATAGAATACACCCAGGGCCAGCTATAATGAGGTAATTTACCCATTTCATCAATGCATGCAAATTTTCTTGCAACGAAAATATGTTTTCACTCCAATGTAGTAAATTTGCAATTGTTGCAAATGCGTAAACCTTCGGTTCGGGGACGGCCAGAAGACATCTATCTTACTCTTAATCAATGAAACGCAATCCTTTCATTCACACATGACAACAACTTTTAATAATTCAGGATATTTACTACGTTCGCTTTTACTACTTGAGCTTTAAAAAAAACTCCTGGACACAAGATCTGTGTTGGCCCCGGTGTTGGTATGATGTTGGCCTGTTTCAATCATTCATCACTAACATATAGAAGTGACTATTCGCCCAGACTGGTACCGGCGAAGACTGTGTGTGACTCTATTTACCACCCGACAAACTTAGGCGGGCGCTATTTGAATAGTATTCTATCCTATTCACAATGTAGTTCGGGTTGATCCCTGTAAGGCTTATGTAGGATTAAATCAATCACCACCCACAAATCCCTCGCCACATCCTGCCTCCCCTCGCTAGTGTAGTGAAAGAAGCAGCGATTTATAATGCAGGTACACAGGTTCGAATCCAACATGGGCATTTTCAAATAAATGGCTTTCATATTAATTTAAGAATATACAATCGTTGTCTGGTAATAGATTTCACATCAGTAATTCGCCAGACTACATGTAGTCCGGCGAATAGCGTTTGTCCTACTATAAGCCCGCTTTGAGTTGTGTACACGCCTATATGGTGACCTGTTAGAATGGACTGTACTATGAAGAGGCGCCCTTACCTAGGCATTTAAGCCTCTTACACGAAATGAAGTTTGCGATTCTCTACCAGTTTATTAGATAAATGCCTCTGACTATCCGTGTGTTTGATTGTGCCACAAACATAATCAACTTTGCATGATGCCATTAGCCGAGCTACGCCTTCAGATGTGAAATGCCAGTAAATCTTGATTTCGGCAAAATCGCTTTGCATTTTGCCCATTTTTCTAGATGCTATTAAACATTTTATTGGTGACAACGTTTAGTTTGATCACGGGATATGTACAATTAATAATTGATAAATTTTTGACAAAGTAACCATAATTTTCAAGGCCAAATGGGCAATAGTGCAGTTTTTCAGCGGGCCCTCATTGATTTTCAGGGGCTACGGGCCCGCAGGGCCAGTCTATTTTCACACTGAGTGGGAAGGTGGGGTGTGGGAAGGAGGAATGTTGTGTGTTAGGGAGAGGGAAGGGGGGGTGCGAGAGTGACTAAGGTGCTGGTATGTTGTGTATTGTGACAGGGCCACCAATCAGTTGAGTGGCTAACTTAAAACGAGGATTGCCTGCACATTTGGATATGGGTAATTTTGCCTCCCTTTGTCACAACAGCTGGAGGAGAGACAGTGCGGTATGGTTTTAAAAAAACACCCTCCCACCAGGTGGGGCGTCCACCTTCCCCTCACGGTTGGGTGCCCGAGGGGGCACCACAGGTGGTGGTGTGGATTGGATTGTCCAGGGGGCGGGTCATAACCCTTCGGCTATAAATAAAGAATAATATTTATTTGAATTACTTGCTAATAACAAAAGCTGACATATGACTATAAATAATGAAACAAGCAGAAAAACAAATACAATATGAGAACAATGCAAAAGCAAGAATTCTGGAATAAGAGAAATGGGAATAAATGCCCAAACAAAAAGTGATCTCTATCCAATTAGGATAACATTAAATGGCACATGCACAATACAAAGAGACAAAAGCAATAAAATTAAGAGTAATTAACAAATAGATATGAACAAGAGGATTAAACATCAGGCAATATTAGTGAAAGCCACTACCATGCCATTTTCAGAAAGGTTACAAAAATATGAGCCCCCACCCTTCCCGAAACTGAACACGAGAGAAATGCCTCTTGCTGGAACACCAAAACCTAATAACAATCAATAAGCAAATTTAGAAAATAGTTTTACAACCCGCTTTAAAAATAGACAGATTGTTAGCATTCTGTAAATCAGATGGTATTTCATTCCAAGACGTGGCAGCGAAACAAACATAGAATTGTAGAAAGAAGAAGTCCTTGCTGATTGGTGCAAGAGCCTACTACTATTCAATTTGCCTCTTTGTAGCAAAGGTTCAAAAGAAACTGGCGCCAAACAATTTAAAATTTTAAAACCCAGGACAAGTCTTTGAGTCTTGAAAGTACATGTATCCTCAAGTCGAACTAAATTCAAGCCAAGAAGTCTATTGGAATAAGATGGACGAACATCAGCATTTGGAAATTGCTTGAAAAACAAGGTGCGTGTGATTTTCCGCTGCACTTTTTCTAGTCTATCCAAATGATTCCTTTGATGAGGAGACCAAACACAAGCACAATAGATAATGTGGGGCAAGATGAGAGCTTTATATGGTTAAGCAATGCATAAGAGGACGTGTTTCTAGTGCATCTGATGATGAAGCCAGAAAGTTTCGAAACTTGTCTAGAAATTGAATCAATGTGACAGTCAATAGAAAGATCCTTACTGAAAGTGACACCAAGGAGCTTGAACTCATTAACCTCAGAAAGCTCACTAACACCCATGATATAAGTACCGCAGTAATTGGGAGATTTTGATCTAGTCATATGCATAACAGAGCATTTAGAAGGATTCAGAGGCAATTTATTGAGAATAGTCCAGTTGAAGATGTTGTGAATATCATTTTGAAGAGCATCATGATCCTTCTCACTGAAAATAAATAATAATTTAATATAATAATAATTTGTATAGGTCGAAGAATGGTGTGATCATCTGCAAACTGAAAGAGAGGAGAAAAAACAACAGCATTTAAGTCATTGACAAATAGAATAAAGAAAATTGGCCCAAGAACAGAGCCTTGAGGTACACCAGAAGTTACAGAACACCACATGTACATGTATCCATGTTTTCCTTAGGTAAACCTCGAAGCCTCTGGCTTAGTATTCTTGAGATGGCCAAACACCCTCCCACCCAGGTGGGGACCCCACCTGGGTGGGAGGGTGTTTGGCCGTGGGGTCCACCGTCCCCTCACGGTGGGTGCACTGAGGGGTGCACCACAGGTGGTGGTGTTGGATTGGCTTGTCCAGGGGCTGGGATCATCCCCCTTCGGCTATGTACATGTTTTCCTTAGGTAAACCTCTAAGCCGCTGGCTTAGTATTCTTGAGATGGCCAAGTGCATTGGTTCCCCTATTTTGTGTGTTGGCACGGTTTGAAGCCACCCCATTTCCTACTGGAAATGTTTTTGTGTATCACCAGTGTGGTTTCAATAAATTGGTCACCGTCTATCCTGCCCTTCCTGCAAACACCATAATTATTGACTCCCATGTTTCTTGTATGTGTGAAAGAGTGATTTCTGGGAGCAATTGCCAACTGGTTTATTTTCCAATTTAAATCGGTGTCCAAAATGCAAAAACGCAGAAAAACCTGAGAACCCTGGTCTCCTCTGACCTGGCTCAATGTACTATTCATCCTGAACTGGAAGTACTTCTGTTGCTACACATGCACATGAATTATTGCACCAAGTACCTACTAGTACCAATTACCATTCTCACTTGACCTTTGACATCCCCGACTGCAATGTCTGAATGCCCAAAAGGGCTTACTACATGTAGTATTCAATGTGCCCTGAGGTTCCGATAGCCCATGTCTAGGAAAACCACAGAAAATCAAAACTAGCAAATGGGTACTGTCAGAGCCCTGGTTCCCGAAACAGCTGATTTACTTGAAGGCTATAGTGAAGAAGATTTTTTCCTTTTTTTTTCTTGTGCAAATAGTACAAGCGGCTGCATGGTGAGTGAATTTTGCAGAACTTTTGGAGATATTCTTGCCAAGATTACAGTGGATATTTTGCGTTTGTAAAAATGAGGGTAATTCATAAACGTAAAGTGCAAAATATTGATTAAATGACCCAATCAACATACTTGACCCCCCAACTTCATCAAAAGTGAGATTTGGGTATCACAAGAAAGTTCATATTTTCAAATTTTTCTCATTAACCCCTGTGAAATCAAATTTTAGCCCCAGGAAACGTTTCCTTTTGCTGTCTTGAACAAAAATATCTCCAAATGTGGCCAACCACATTGATTAGTAGTACATGTAAATGCTGTCCTTTGGGTCAATTTAGTACAAGTTTTTCCTGGTTTAACCCAGACGGCTGGACCAAAAGGTTTTGGGAATGTGCTTCCATGTAAGAGAGAAAACATCAGTTGAAAAATCTGACTCTGATTGAGTCACTCACCTTTAAAAGGTAAAAGACAGGATATCAAACACAGACATTGTCAAGTCACAGCAAAGGCAAAGCAAAAGTCAGGAAAAGAAGAAGCACAATGCAGTGCTATAACTACTATCTATTCATCACCGAATCTATCCAGTGCATTTGTGGAAAGTTATTGACAGCTTGCCGACAGCTTGTGTAAATGTTACAGGGCTTCGTTTTGGAAATAATGCTGTTCAATAATGCTCTGGGAGCTCACGATTGTTACATTTTTTTTATGTGTAGGACAGGTAGCCAGAAAGGTTAACCATTCAAAGTGTTAAACTGAATACCTGATTGTAGATCCACATAGGCAAGGGTTTTGGTGAGAATCAGCAAATCGATTCTTGCAGAGCTGCTTCTATCACAACTTTGTGAGAATCAAAGTTGAATCTCCTAAAACCAAGTAGTGTATATGTGTTGTGTACACAAGAGAACCCATTGGGATAATCATATTTTATTCTTGCAAAATTAATTCCCAGATCGTTATCTAAGATACTTTGCTCGGCCAGTATCATGAAATGATGGACACTCTTACCATGCGCAACACCCGATATTGTGGACAAGATCATGTTTTTTGTGCATGTTACAGGTCGTCAAGTGCCAGCAGCCACTCAAAGGATGATGGCAGTCATTAGGTCATCAACCTTCTCAATCTTGCCCATTCTGTAGCCTTCTGAGAGTGATGATACTTGTACTTGTCAGATGACTTGTCAGTATACTGATTGTTATGTATTCATTCCACAGTCTATTGATGGAGTTTGACATTACTATTCATGGAGTTTGAACCTGTACTAAGGGAAATTGTGTATCATGAGTTATAACTCAAGTGTTTATAATTCATTCATGTGTCAATGCTCAACCTTTGTCATGAACATTATGATCAAAATAAGGTTATTGCTTTCAAAGAAATGTGATGAAGATCTTGAAGATTGTATTTAAAAAAAATAGTTTCCCTTCCCCCTCAAAAAAAAAATGATGCTGGTGCTGCCACTGTACTTATTCAAATTCTGTTTGTCACAATAAACAGCAGTTTTGGTGGATTTGGTCCACAAACATTAACTCATATTTTGGACATTTGGGATTTAGAAATAGAAATATACATTATATTCACACCTTTTGCATGCCAAATTGTGTGGAATAATTTGCCATTAAAGTGACTTTTTGATTCCGACATCAAATTGTTGATCCTGTCAACTAAAACAACCAAAAATATGAATTCGTAGTCAGCATTCAGAATGCTAATGAGCACACGTTCCTTTAAATTGAACCATACATGTATGTTTACCGTAAAAACAAAATTGGTGATCATAAGTATCACATTCAGAGAAGTGTAAATATTGCACAACTAAGTAAATGTTCCATGATAGTTGACTAAATTGTATTGCTGTTATCTTCCTTGATGCATTGTCTGCAGTATAGAGGCGTAATTCCTGACAGATGCATTGTGTGCTACCGTACATGATAAAGCATAGTTCTCAGGGTGTTGATCCAGTCCGTAAAATTAGCTAAAAGAAAACAATTCTAGAGTATAAATTTGTGATAAACGATATACCCTGTTCTGCCCCATTAAACTTAGGGTTTTGGAATTTATCAATTGGCTTTTATAAATTTGCTTTTATAAATTTATATAAAGGAAGGTTGTGCCACAGGCCTATAAATTTACTTTAAATATTTTTTAATATAAGAAGGTTGCACCACAGTATTGAATCTGTAGAGACAGCCCGTCCACGGGTCGTGACTCAAATATACATGGAATAAAGTGCAATATTATGATATTATGCTTTATTATGTAAATACTGTCTTTCTGAATTAATTTTATAAGCGGAATTCAGCTTATGGTCATGAATGTTTTTTAAGTTGGGACCCAATTGCGTTGCATGTGCATTTTTTAGGCAAACTACATGATTTTACAGGTTTGATGCTACAATGTTTAAACTGTACATTTTACCCCTTCTCAGAGCATATACTCTGCAGATTTCAGAAACAATACAATTGGCTTCATCATACAGGGTGACTCATAGGGTGTAACAAGCAAAATAAGTAAGATAAGGTATTCAGTTTATGGGTGTCACCCGCTAAACATACAGTGATGATACAATATTTTGGCACTTGTTTAATATAATTAACAAAATTGCCCACCAAGCCATGTACAACTTTTATCGGACAAATACTTCCATTACACAGATACAGGGTGGTCCAAAATCAATGCGAGATTTCTTCTATTCTCCCTATATCTGGTACTGAATAGACATATTTTCATGATTGAGATATGTTACTAGATGTAAAATCAGCAAAGCAATCCAATTATGAAAGTTAGAAGAGAATTCGACAAAGCGTTTTCGTGAAATTGCCTTTTTTGATCAAAATGTAGCATGAGGGCGCTTTTCAGATTTGTCGCAAACATTGTTGTTTTCTAGATTTTTAGTTTATTGAAGTAAAGAGGATCACAACCTACACCTGCCTATGATATTTGAACCTAATATCATGCTTTGTTTGTCCATAGCACCCATTTGTAGCATTGTGCTCCTCCGCCACATGCTCCTCCGCCACATGATCCACCCCTGACTTTTTACGCTTAACGAGTTAGAGTAATTAGTACAAACTAAAATCATATTTTTTTGCTTCAGAAATTGGAAGGCCAATGTCCAAGGAAAAAAATAATACCAAAACAAGGTCTTTCTCATATAAAATAAACAAACTACAAGCATGTAAACAAGTTTTGGGAACTAAGAATGCAACAAATCCACCCTTTTTAGGTGCCCAACTTAAAAAACATGACCTTATAACATAGAATTGCGCTTTATACTGAAATAGGATCCTAACTTGTATATAAAAAAAACACTATCTACATGTATACTTTGTAAGAAATAAAATAACATAGAATTGCACTTTATTCCATTATACATTGTACTTAGGGTCCTTGGTTTGTATGTAGAAAACATACAAAGCGAGGATCACATTTATGGTCCTCGCTTTGTCAATTTGTCCTCGCTTTGTGGAGTTGTCTTACACCGTTTCTCGCTTTGAATGCGGGAAAAAAAATAGTACCCACAAACAGGAAAGCTCAAACAAATCTTCATTTTTGACTAGAATACACTGTAAGAGCAAAAAGAATTAACTTTCTATGCAGAAATTTCACTTTGATGTATCTCCAAGAGTACCTTCACTCATATTGGGGTAAATTTTCTGAAGATAAAAAATCATTTCAGGCAGTGACAATAAGGTCAAGAAGTAAGAGTGATTTCATTCTTGGGTTACTGCGGTGAGAGTGAAGTAATGTTTTCAAGAGTATTTCACTCCAAGTATAGAGAGTGAAATACCTGCCATCTTCTTCTGACAGAACACCACCACCACCAATTCACAGATGGTTTTCCATTTGGCTTATTTTGTAGTTGTTTTTATCCCCCTGGCTTGAAAAGCAGTAGGGGGATTTTGCGATAGCGTGTCCGTATGTATGTATGTGTGTTCCAGTTTGGTAAGGTTTTAGTTAGGTTTTCATATGTATGTGGGTTCCAGTTTGGTTAGGTTTTTGTGTCGCCTGCTTAAGGCAGGAAGACACATAGGTCCGTATGCACAAAAGAGTTAGACCGGGTCTAAAGTTAGACCTGGTCTAAGTGTAATTTTGTCCCACCAGAAAATACATTTTCCTTTATACTAACGCGAGGTATTTTGTATTTATTTTGAAAATTGCATTTAAATCTTTCAAATTTGCTAGTTACTTTACGAAGAAAGTGTGAATAACTATCAATTTAAGGCAAAACTAATTTTGACTTAGACTCAGGTGTCCTACCTTTACACCTGGTCTAACTTTTTGTGCATACGGACCATAGGGATCACTTTGTCCACTGTAATTTGTCTGTTGTTGATGGATGATGGAATGGTCTGCTTTTGTATAGTTCTGGCAGCACGATCATTCATCTTTTTTGCTAGTCGACTAGTCACCGCTAAATAGAGTGCTCGGGAACTGAACGACATCATGGCGACTATCGTAAGGTCAAAATTTGTCACAAATAATGAACTTAAAAGTTTTGTTTAGATACAGTCAAAACGTGCACAGTAATTCAGGGTATCTGTGATCTGCAATTTGTACACAAATCCCACACAAGAAAAATATGGGGGCATTTATTGTCTTTCTTTTTCTATCGCAATGAGCAACAATCGTAAAACATGGGAGAAACCACACAGCCACCAACCCGGAAGTCGCAAGAAGTTGAATCTAGTAATCTTTTAACCACCACTGGATTGCAATGCCTGCCAGACAATGGCGGCCAACCCTCATTTAAACACATAACATCAGCCAAAGCAATCAAAATATACTAAGCAATACAGACACAAACCATAAACCAAAATTACGCGCTGTGATGTGGATGTGGGTAATGGAGTTGTTCTTATGCTCCAACGTTTTTGGAATAAGAAAATTATTGCTTTAATAACATAAACAAATTTAGGATTTTTCAAATTGTTGTGATTAAGGCTAATGGCGACGTCTAAATTGGGATTTGCTTTGCTGCCACCCCCTAATGGCCCTTACTCCCCCGCAGTGCTTTTGAACCCCCGGTACTTGATCAATATTAAGTGTGTTGTGCGTTGCCTCGTGCCACATTCGTGGTCTGGTGTTAGAATTGGATCCAACCCCGCATAGGTTAGACTTCTGCGCGACGTGTAGTCGAAAGACCCTCTCGGGGAAGTCCCCGAATCTTCTCGCTACCCCCGGGGGTTTCGTACTCTCAGGAAATAGAAATCACTCACTAAACCCATTTTTTTAATTTCGCGATTGAAGTGGGCGACATAGCAGGTCTTCTTTCTTCACTGTTCAAGTTTCCGTTTGAACATGATGACCATCAGACACAATAAGACCTCGTTCTATTGGTGTTTTTTAAAATTAAATGATCGTAAAATTGATTGTATAATTACCATGTCAAGGAAAAATTACAAATGACGCCTGGTTACGACGCCGGCGTCGCAGGTCATAGAGGTATAGGCGGATTATCCAACAGTGAGACTGAATAATGTATTAATCTAGAGGCACATACGTGCATTTACATTTACTCAGATGAGTCAAATATTAACGGTGCGTGTTCCGATCGTCTTTGGGACCTAACCACCCCCTGATTTACCCGAAGTAGTATCGGATTTTGATATCAGTCAGATGAACGGCCCATATTTTCTCATTGGTCGTCCCCTGAATTTGATCCCTCAAATCCCTTTCATTCCCAAGAGATATAAACAAAAAACAAAAACACCTCCGTTTTAGTGGTACCCATCAATATTAGGCACAGTATTGAAGGGCTATGAATGCACATGCAGTTCGCTCGTACCATCATAAAACCGCAGGTTTGTTTCCCACGGTACTTGGTGGTGGTATGTGCAAGTGCCAGGCTCGCATATCAAGCAGAGAACATAATACACATAAATTGGAACAAGCACCAAAGTTTAAATGTAGTGTTAGTAATACCAGCCTTGATATATTTTTCTTGCAGCTGTTGAGAGCATTTCTTAGATCATTTTTAAATGCTTCTTCTGAGTTACATTAAAAATAGTCCGCCAAGTAGCAAACATTAGTCGTAGTCGCGACTATCGCCAATATTCGCGACTACGACTTTTGCCGACTTAGTCGTGCAGCCCTAGTCTGTTGTGGAAAAAGGGTTATACTGTGCATGTATATCCACACTACTTTGATGGCTAAACCAAACTTGGGTCACAGGTGCAACATGGCATCCCCCACTTGTTGATGAGTGTCAAAGGTTACATGTAAAGGTCAAAGGTCACATGCAACGGTCAAAGGTCACATGCAAAGGTCAAATGTCATGTGAGGTCAATTGTAAAATGGCTGAAAAGTAAAATTGACCTCATTGAAAAGTTGAAGTTCAATTGGAACCAAACTTGAATCATAGGTTCACCATGGGATCCCTAATTTGTTGATGAGGTCAAAGGTCACATACCAAGTTCACAGGTCATGGAGGATCAAGTTGTCCAAATGGGTGAACATGTAAAAGACACCATTTGAAAGTTTTTTGAATTCGTTGGAACAAACTTGAATCCAAGGTGCAACATGAGATCCCTAATTTGTTTGATGATCAAAGGTCACATATAAAGGTCAAGGTCACATATAAAGGTTAAAGGGCATGTTAGGCCTACATTCACTAACTTCGAGCGGTCAGGCGACACAGATTCCGAAAATTACCGATGTATTTTTGTTTCTCAGGTCTACTTCGAAAAGTTGAAGTCCGAAAAACTGTCCGATTTAAACCAGACTTGGGGTTAAGGTGCAATAGTGGTTCCTTGATATTTGGAGTATGTCAGAGGTCATGGACCGAGGTCAAAGGTCATCTGAGGTCATGTTCCAGACTGCCATCTTGCCAGGGGGATGATGCAATTTTACTTGCTGTATTTTTATCATTTTACTATAGTCGCTGTAACAATTGTTTGAACTAAGCGTACGCAGTACTGGCTTGTGCGACCTGTACACCGGCGTATCGCGCTCTATTTTAACAAATCGTTGTGTTTACCCGCGTCTAACGCAGTGCGAACCTCACCGCACACTGCAGCGATTGTTCGAATCAGTCAAACAATTATTACTCGGAGTATAGAGGATGTATGACAAAGTGATCGTACGTCTGACAAAACAAAACACAAAGTTGCTACAATTTGTCACCAAAAACTCATGTCATGTGCTCGAAGTGTTCAATTATAAACTGATCTGATTTGCTTTATTCCCCAAATGTTCAGTGAAAATATAAGTTGCTTTTTTCCCTCCCAAGGACAATATGTAAAGTAAAGCAGATTGAGATTTCGGCTATCAAATCTAAACAAATTTAATATTTTTAAAGGCTGTCTCTCTCTTTTTTTATTTTTACAAATCCATCCACAATTGTAGAACATGCCAGCACAAACATGTTTAAAAACAAAAGTAATTTGTGAACACAGCATGTACATGTATTTAACATTCTTTATTGGTCACGTTGGTGGGCTTGATGCACTTTTTTGAGCAATAAAAATTCCACAATGTCCAATTTGAAACTGCTGCTAGCATGAGGACCAATTAGCCACGTCCAAATCCAATTTTCTATTAAACAGTTGTCTTCATTTGATTGTAACATGCCTTCAGTCAATCAATCATAACTGAGCTACCAGTTTATCCTCATATTACCTTTGGTAATGCAGTTGTCGTCTTCTCAAAACATGGTCTTGTCATCACCGATAATGATGTCATACCAAGCTCCCATCCTCGTCTTCTATGAATCACTCTCACATTAATTTATGGGGATTACTTGAGATTTGTGTCAATTACGGCCGGCCGGGATTCCTTGCATACACTGTGACATTTGACTATAGGGTGGGTATACGATCAGCAGATTGTGGTGAATTACTGTTCGCCGCTTGGTCTTAGTGATTTCTACCATGATGTTGCATCAAATCATGGGTGAGTAACTTGCGCAACATGAGACGTGTCTACACATGCTGATTTAATGCTTCTATTATGTCAGGATTTTGCTTTCTTAAAGATAATTTGTGAACTTCCTTACCAGAGTAAGTAACTGATATGTATGATCTACCAAGATCTTCCAAGAAAAAAAAAACAAGTTATGAATGCAAAATCATCCCTCAAGTTGTGTTTTGTTTTCACACTTGTGGAAAATTAAAATTGCCAGAAGACATTTTGAAAAGTAGAAACCATTAATTATCAATTTTCAACTCCAGCTGTGCATAATTTAGTTTGCTTTTAGGCCCTCATAGTCTCTGATGTATTCCGCAGTTTGCGTGTAATTTCTATTAATTATTTGAAATGTCTACCAGCGGGCCTTGTGACATTATAAGTGTTGCATCATTGTTTTCAGGGCTAGAATCAGAAATATTAAAAAAGAATTTACATGCTTTACAAGTTTTAGAAGCAGGAAAAAAGTATTGATTATGTTTACCTTTTCTGAAATTGGAAGTTGTTGAGATTGAATGGGTGTAAATGAGTGTACATTGAAAGAATGCTTTAGGAATTACTGTTCGCCGCTTGGTCTTAGTGATTTCTACCATTATGTTTGCATCAAAATATGGGTGAGTAAAACTTGCGCCAACTGAGACGTTTCTACAAATGCTGATTTAATGGCTTCTATTAGTTCAGGATTTGCTTTCTAAAGATACTTTGTGAACTTCCTTACCAGAGTAAGGTCAACTGATATGTTGATCTACCAAGATCTTCCAAGAATAAAAAAAACAAGTATGAATGATCCGATGCTAGGGGTCCGTCCCAACTGCCTGTGTTGTTTTCACACTTTTTAAATTAAAATTGCCAGAAGACATTTTGAAAGTAGAAACCTTACTTATCAATTTTCAACTCCAGCTGTGCATATTTATTTGCCTTTTAGCCCTCATAGTCTCTGATGTATTCCGCAGTTTGCGTGTAATTTCTATTAATTTGAAATGTCTACCGCGGGCCTTGTGATTAATACGTGTTGCATCCTTGTTTTTCCCGGCTAAATCAGAAATATTAAAAGAATTTACATGCTTTACAAGTTTTAGAAGGCAGGAAAAAAAGTATGATTAATGTTTACCTTTTCTTAAATTGGAATTGTTGAGATTTGATGGTGTAAATGATTGGACATTGAACAATGCTTAGGCAATAATGTTGACAGGACTGTGACATGTTAATTTCTAGTCAAATGAAAATGCCTGACAGGATTTTAAATTTAAATGAGTCAAAAAGTGGAGTTTCTCAAATGGTTTTATGACTATATAGTTTCAGCTCTGTTGTTTTTTTTAAATCAGAGGCAAATTCTGTTAATTAATTTCCTATTAACAAATTACAAATACCCTACCAGTTCATTAGGGTGGATATGATTTGTTTTTTCTGGCTACCAGTACCCTCCTCTTTCACATTGTCATTAGAGAGAGAGCATCTTATGACTTTAATATTTCTGAAAAAACCCTAAAAATAACACCATGGTCTAGTCATCAAGAATTTAGCTGTGTATATTTGAGAAAAGTGAACAAGATTCGCAAATGCTGTGATTAGCACAAACATCTTGTGGCCCCTTGAACAAATTTGTTCTATTACAGTGAAACACTGCACAGAACCCACATACTGCCTCCAGCTATGAAAGGTAGATTGGTATACCTCTGAATGCAAAGTGAAACACTTAGCATGCCTTAAAAGGAATCTGGTATGAGTCAAAAATTCCTGGGAATCTCGTTCCTGTTTCCTGGAGTCCCATTTCCTTGTTGGATCAGTGATGCTAGACACTATGAGCTTTGGCATGCTCACACCAAGGACACAGTACAGTTAACAGTTAAGCTGTATGTCAATTATGATGACACCGTTTTTTTCTGGGTATCATATAGCATACCCAAAACCAGGTGTTGTATTTTTCTACATACACTTGTGGAATGGAGTTACTGAACTGTTTGCCCCTGAATAATGAGGGTACTTTTTGGCTCATAGTGAGACACTACCAGTGGTGCACAGTTTTTAACCTGTGTGAAGTTGAACCAATGTGAAACTAATAAAGAGTAAATGAACTGATAAAATGTTATAGCAAGCTCAAAATCCTCAAATTCTAAGAATGGGTTGGTGTTGATGGGGAGAGGGTTTTAGTTGATTTCCTTACTTCTATAACACTAGTATTTTAATATCCACTTTGTTGTTGGTGGTGGTGGTGGTAGGTGTCAGGACTCTCCTTGGATTGAAAGTAACATTACTCTCTAAATGTAAACGAGTGAAAATTTCACCCCTCAAAAGAGTGATACTCTTGTAAAACCACTCCAAAAATGAGTGGTTTGTACTTAAAAAAGAGGTAAAATCACTCCAAATAGAGTGGATTTCCACTCGCTAGAGGAGTTCACGAAGGACAACACAAAATGAGTGGAAATCCACTCTTTTTGGGAGTGATTATCACTCTTTTTGAGTGGAAATTCGCTCTTTTGTAAGTACAAGCCACTCATTTTGGAGTGGTTTGTAAACAAGAGTTTCACTCTTTTGGGGAGTGAAATTTTTACTCGTTTACATTTAGAGATTTGCTACCCAGCCTTATACCTCTTTGGTGGAGGTTTGGGGCAAAGCCCCAGAAGCTGAGAGAAAACTAACTGTTAAATGTATTTTGAG
Source organism: Ophioderma brevispina (assembly GCA_023653785.1). Lineage (NCBI taxonomy): Eukaryota > Metazoa > Echinodermata > Ophiuroidea > Amphilepidida > Ophiodermatidae > Ophioderma > Ophioderma brevispina. The sequence goes on along the minus strand of JAMKCH010016593.1, from coordinate 109,925 downwards.
CCATTCTGGCAGCACTATTCACATTGTGGTTTGTAAACATTCTTCCAACCTGTGGACCATGGAAAGTCCACTGAACAAAATGCACGCCTTTCATATACCAATTTGGCAAGAAAAAAAGGGACCCATCGATATGCCAAAATCGCTGAAAATGGAACCCTTCTCGGCCGCACATCCCGACCCTTTTTCCACTAAGACCACCCCCCAGGATGCGCACATGCAGGAAGATTCTTATCTCCTCCTCCGAGAATTAGTATTAATAGAATTTTTCTGGGGACAACTGTATGTGAATTGCAATTGCACACGCCAGCATGCAACAAAGAACAGTATAGACTGAGTGTACGTGACCTCTGGAAATTGACCAATTGCACTTGTTGATGCCATTGTCATGCAGTTGTCCCTGTGGATCTCATGCTATTGTATACAGGTCGGATGACAGTAGATTTTGTCCAAGAAATGAATCCCAAGTATTGAACCAGTTTAGGAGGCTGACTATCTCCTTTATCCTTATTGTAATCTTGGATATTAATATAGTCTTTGATGTTGTTAAAGGGGCACCATTAGATTAATCAGCCTTGTCTCCATCAAACTTGAATCTTTAAAACCTTTTCATATTGTAATTCACATGGATGTTTAGATTTCTGATTTTGTTTTTTTTTTTCTTTTGAAAGAAATAAAAAAGGGAACCATTAAAGGGCATCGTGATCCACAGTCACGTCCCCCAACTCACCCAAAAAAAGTTGAGATTTTTGGTATCAGGAACCGTTGCCCTAGTTGCAGGTAACCCAATTTTACTTGCAAATTCGGATCGTATCTGTATAAATTCCGCACATTGTAGTTTCTTTCCATAAACTGACAGAAATTATAGTACAGTAGCCTAGGGGAACGCCATGATACAAACCATATTGCTCATAACATCGAACCGCAAGATTGGTACCATGTCGGATGACAGTAGATTTTGTCCAAGAAATGAATCCCAGTATTGAAACCATTTTTAGGAGGCTGACATCTCCTTGATCCTTTGTAATTTGGATATTAATATATTCTTTGAATGTTCGTAAAGGGTCACCAGAAGATTATCAGCTTTGTCTCCATCAAACTTGAAATCTTTAAAACCTTTCATAATTGTAATTCACATGGGCATGTTAGCGCTTCGGAGTTTGTTTTTTTTTTTCTTTTGAAAGCAATAAAAAAGGAACATTACGGGGCCATTCGGGATCCACAGGCACGTCCCCCCAACCTTAACCCCAAAAAAGTTGAGTTTTTATCAAGGAATCGTTAGCCCTAGTAATGGATTTGTACCCAATTTTACTTGCAAATTCGGTCGTATCTGTAAGAAATTCGCAAATTTGTAATTTTCTGTCCATAAACGGACGAAATTATAGTACATTAGCCTATGGGAACCCAGTAAACAAGCATTTGCTCAACATCGAACTGCAAATTGGTACCAAGTGAAATGTTGGAATAGCTTCTCTCGGCGATATCTAGCGAACCATAAATAAAACAGAGTGTGCTAGAATCACAAAATGCACCTTTAATATCACTGTCCTGTTTCACCTTACACAGTGGTAAGGGACTGGTGTACAGACATTAATGAGGGTATACTTCCTTTGTTAAAAATTAGACCCACATCTAAATTAGCCCCGTCATGCACAGAATAAACCATACCGTAGGAAAAAATGAGTCACCGGAAAAACTCAGTTAGCACAGTGCACTACACACAGGACCACCACAATGCGTACTGCTGTCTTATGGCAACACCTAAGATGAAATTTGAAATCTCACAAGGGTCAGTAAGGATCCTTTTTGATTTTTCAAATGGAAATCAGTTTGCATGCCTTGCTTCCTTCCTGTTAAAGGTGGGCGACCAATTCATTGCCTGATTTTTGGATGCTTTTCAGTGGAATCACTATTAATTGGTTTCCAGCTGTTTGGTTAGTGGAAGTCAACATATGGTCACAGCCCTAAATAATTCTCCCATTGAAAAGCATGTAAATAAATTTATGTAATTCATGCTCCTTTCCACCCCCATGTGACAATATTTGGATATTTGCACGAATGTCTTAAACTAATATGAAAAATGAATGTAAGAATGGCTTTTTTTTTGATACCATTACATAGTAGAACTTTTACTTTTTGCTGCCTTACCAATCCATTCATCATATTAGTCGATGCCACATTGGCATACACAAGTGGATTTGAAACATTTTTCTAACATATTAGAATATTGGGGTCCCCTATTGTGTACTTGGCATAAAACCAAGCAGAGTCATGACAACCCTGTTTCCCTCAGGATGCATTTTTTACTGGATTATCAGGGTAACTTAGCCAAATGCAAGAAGTGGTGTGCCCGCACTGTAACACAATTGCCCACAGGACAGTTGTGATTTGTGTGGTTGATCATTGTTACCAATTTTGGGACATATCGTTAAAGGTGCTGTTTCCTATTTGTCTATTTTGCTTTGTACTTGAATATGAGAGCTTGGCACTTGCACATACCCCCTCAAGTACCGCTGGAAACAACTTGCGGTTGTGATGGTAAAGAAACAGGCCTAATGCATATTGCAAGCCCTATTCAATCACGAGTAAGATTGATGGTTTAACCCATTAAGACAGCGGTTTTTGCTTTAGTCTTGGGAAGGAATGGATTGAGGGCTCAAATTTCAGGACGACCCTGAGAAAAATACGCCTTTTATCATCTGATATCAAAATCGATACCACTTCCGGGGTCTCCAAAACGATCGGAACATACACCTTTAATAACCTCAAAGGGGACATTTCCTGGGACCTTTAATTTCACTGGGATAACTGGAGAAAATACTTTTTACTGAATATTAAACTAAATTTGATGGGGTAAGTGGGGGGAGGGTCAAGTTGTTGATCAGGTTTTTATCATTGGGGGATGGGGGTTCCCCCCCCCCAAAAAAAATGCCTTCTCTCCACTTGACATTCATCCGTCTTTTGTCAGCACTTGTCCCCTATCTGTGTTGGGTCCTGTTGAATTTCAAGACAGAGGCTGGCAAAAAAAAGAGGAATATTTGTCAAACAATGCATCCCCCATTGACGAAGGTTGTACTGATTTATGCCCACTTGCATCAGCAGCTGTTCCCACAATTGCTCCCCACTATTTGCTCGGCACTGAAAATTGGATAGTAAAACCCTGGACACCACCGTACCCATGATGTGTTGCTGTTTTGGCGTGACTTGAGTGCAGTACATTGCCATAGTAATGACAAATAAAATTTTTAAAACATAAACAAAAGTAAAGTTAGAATATACTGCGATGAAAAAATACTTGATTGATTTGAAAAGTTAATTTAAAAACAGAAGTTTTGTCAACTTTTTCAAACAGCTGAAAATACACAAAGATATGAATCACAAAAAGGTTTTAACACATTTTCTCAAATCAAATTGCATAAATTGGCTCGCCTGTTTGCAGCAGCATGTGATATTCAGAATTTTTTAATTGGGTCTGTTGCTAAATGATTTTTTTTAAAAGAAAAGAGGAACACAATACCTGACGGGTCACATGTAGGATATCCATATATAGACCCAAACTTGGAATGGACTTGCAATTAATTTAAAGCACAACCAATTAATTTAGACAATACAACCATTATAAATTGGTGCATAAATCAACCCCAAATACTTTTCACAAAATACTAGATGCTCAATCCCTGTTCTTCATGGCATGGTATCATGACTCTGGTCGTATTGTTGTTCACCGAGCTCCGTTCCCTTTTTGTTGGCCCTTTCACCAGCTGAGCTTGGCTTGTATGCTATCCCATGGGGTGGGTATTCTTTGCCATGAGAATAACTGTTAATTGATGAAGAGCCACCCAAGTGCCAGGTCAAATGAGGGTTGTTGTGACCCTGCTGCGTTCAGCTACAACTTTTCAATAGTGAAACCCTTTACTCTTTGGCTAGTTGCAATCATGGCACAGGATCGTGGCTGTGACATCAAAACACACAATGTTTGTAAAACATTTAGTGTATCTAAATATTTTAGCTATCTGTGTTTCAGGTTAATAAGAGAAATGAAAATAGTGTCCACAAATAGAGAGTAACCGATCCCAGGGTTTCCCCCCCCCCTCTGCCGATCCGATGGCTTGATATTTTTTTTGTAGTATCGCCGATCCACCAATTCCCAACGATTTGCCCATATATTAAAGATCGCAACCGAGTTCGATTCTTAAACTAGGAGAATTGCCATCCAATGATTGCAATCAAATAAATATGTGCAGTCCCAGTGCTTTGTTTTCCGATGAGAGAAGGGTTACCTTTTTGAGCAACTCTTGTTCCATGTTTTCTACTTAAAAACTGTAAAATACATATACTTTCGTCCCTTCTTCATTCGTTCATCGGCTGAGAATTGGCACCTCTCATATATTTTTTTGCCGATCCGATTTTGGGCGATTTTGCAAAATAGACCCTCGATCTGATGTCCGATACAACTCATCGGTAATCTCTATCCACAAAATGCAGGCTGTTATGTTAGCAATCCTGTGTGTGTTTGTTACCATGTGCGATATTCAGTGGAGAAGTCTTTCAAGGTTTCATATTGGGTTTAGCCTAGTGTTTTGATTGTAGTTTGTCTGCCATAACATCATGGGTTACACCCAGAGCCCTAAGCAGGATAATCAAGGATTTTATTTAAATGGTAAGGTGTGGGACTTATTATTAGTAAAAAAGTGGGTTTTTTTTTGTAAAAGTGGACCTTACTCCCCTAAAAAATGGTCCTTTTTGGGGGCTGTTTTAACATCTCAACACTTTGAAGTGGACTTTCTTGTCAAATTGACTCAAGATTTTGAACCTTTCAAAAAAAATCAGCAAAAAGTGGACCTTAGCCTTTTTTGTACTTTTAAAATGTTTAAAGGTGAGCAAGATTTGGTTTCCAAAATTTAGGGGTTTTGTATGAACATTTTAGGATACTGTAATTATACTTTCTAAGGTTAGGGTCTATAACCTTTAATCATGGGGAAACACTATGAGCTAGTAAAATCTAAATTCCCTTGGCACAGTTCAGTACCTTCCATTCACCAGTGAATTAAGAAAATACACCCCCTGGTTTTGGGGTATGTGATAACCAGATCACACAAGGTCAGTTCATGTCAATGTATGTAAAAGTACAAGTCCCAATGAACTGTGTCCTTGGTGGATGAGCATATTGTAACTCATAGTGAAAGGAGTAACAAAACCATAGCAAAGAAAAGGGCAATATAATGTTGATAAATTTAAAGTGACTCCCTCTTTGCCATTAAAGATAGTGGGGGTACTTCAATGTAGCTCCCATGAAAACTATTGAAAGGGATGTGGTTCATAAAAGACAGCCAAGTGTTACTGTATAAGTGGAAATTTCCGCGTACAGATATTTTCGCGATTTTAACAGTTTTGCAGACTTTTGCCAAATGCGAGAGAATTTAATTTCACGGTATTGATATCAATGCAATACAAATCTATTGGAAAAAGTTATTTTCGCGAGTTTTTATTTTCTCGATTTTATGTTCACTTGCGAAATTTGTGAAAATAAAAACCTCACGAAAATTTCAACTTATGCAGTATTAACCAAGGGCTGCTTTGAGAGCGAGTCTGACCCACCTTAAATGTGATGCGATCTGGGAAAACCCGCCACATGGTGAAAAAATTATATTTTGAGTTTTGACTCTCATTGCAAAGTTTGAAATATAAAGTTTCCATAACTTTTAACTTCTTTCTTCTTTGATACACATATCAAAAGCTATGCCTATAAAAATTGACAAAAAATAAAGTACACATAACAGATTTAAGATATTTTATTTATTTTTAAAAAATTGTTATGCAGCGACCATGCGACAGTTTTCCAAGATCACAATGGTGAACCACCATTTCCCTAACACAAAGCATTATTTGCACTCTATTGAAACATGTAGTAAATAAAGTATGGTTTTGAAGGTTACAAATTGTGTAAGCACATCATTAGTTTCTTGGTTTTGTGACAAAGACAGGGTGAGCAAGAGTTTTCTTCACCAAACGTTGCCTCAAAGGCGGTGTAATATGCATTTGTTAAGTGAGTCTGCGGTGTGGTGTGCATCATGATTTTTGGGTTTTCTTTTTATTAACTAATATAAAATTCCCAATTTACATGGAGTTACCTCTGGTTAATTTTTGCTATATAGAGCATGCGCTGTGCAGCCTAACAAGATGCTACTGTCAAGAAATGGCAAAAAATGACAATATTAAAAGCGTGTGTGACTTATAAATGATTTGACAGACAAACATGTCTCCAATTAAAAGTGTCTGTGGACATGTACATATAATCCATGCTCCATGGGCCAAAATGGGTTCCTTGTATAATTTTAGGTCAATTTGAAGTATCATTGATAAGCTTTTTTGCAAATATACTAAAATAGACAAGTAACCTTACCCCGGCCTTACCACAAGTCCAGAGTCTAGAAAAATATGTATTATGTACTAGATTCAATCACCCGTTATTAAACTGGGGGAGGGAAGAAGTGTCAGTGGGACAGGTCTAAACTTATTTCAAAGGGGTAACAAAGGGGTTACAGATTTTGTAAGCATTGATTTGTTGTTACTTGCATTGTACAACAGATATACCTTGGGCAAATATACATGCCAACTTGAAAGAAAATTAGATCCATTTGACTTATTGTGCTTGATTTTAGTAGCTACTGTGTTCCGCTGTCAATTTACATTCACCATAAAGGAGGAGCATGTGCAGACAGCAATGGAATCTAGTTACAGGGCTGAACTGAATTCATTTGGATAGCTATGGTCAAGTCATGATCCATGGTTGTCACATGCACGGCATGTGGTACCCATATGTTGATCACAGGGCCGTTGTATTACCCCTCTCTTGCTTCTTTCCAATACTGCACATAAATGAGAGCCTGCCAGACAGCAATGGAATCTAGTATGATTTTTTAGGACAAAATAAATAAAAATAGGAGATAAACGTGGATCAATATAACCCGAAACTTCCTTCCCCATAGGGTATTTAGTAATTTGTTTCAGAAAACCATATAATGCAAGTCTAAGGATTGTGTAGGAGACTAGTACTTAAAAGTTGCGTTCAAAGTGTCCATAATATTCACTCATGTCTTTTTATAACGTTATCATTTTCAACCAAGACATTGACACTAAAGCTGATTACATAGTGTCATGCTGCTTTGTCCGCTCTGCTACTCTGATGATGACTTTACGGTTACTATGCAATAATTAATGAATCGCCAGCGGTGACCAAAGCGGCAAGCCAATAAATCAAACTCCCTAAGTGCAAAATCGACACTTGCCAGTTGAATTGAAGTCAACTCTGGAGAGGTGCAGCTCCTGACGGGTATAGCTGACTATTTATAGCTTTCAATACTGCGAACGGCATACACAAGTGGCATGATGACCATGTACATCACCGTAAAGCATCACAAATTGGATACAAATTGAAAACATATTCTTAAGACTATTGCGAAGTCTGGTAGATTGTAATTCCCCCTCAACAAAATTAGGTGGTAAAAAATGCTTCTTTAGGACTGTATTCCAAAAAGTAGATTACTCAAAAACATTTTAAAGAATTATCCCATCCTGTGTTTTAAATTCGGAGTTTTCAAAAATTTGGTGCCATATTTTTCTAGAATTGGGAATAGTTCAAAATTTAATAACTTTTTCTAAAAAATTTTGCTTTTGAAAATAATATTCAATGTTGAGTACAGCTAGGTGAACAAGGATTTGTAAAATAGTCATAACCTTATGGCATGGAATGTTTGGTTAGCAAAATTACAGGGGACCTTTGCGGGTTAGAACACTATCAGTATCAATATTGACGATATTACAAGCAACTGCTAAGCAAGTTCATATGGAGACCGTCCAAAAAGCCGCTTTTGAAAAAAGCGTTAAGTAGTAATTTGGGCAATTCTTGAGCAATTTGGGCAAGCAACAAGAGTTTTCTGATTTTGCGTTACACAAAAGTCACAAAACTGTCACTGTTTAATTTTAAGTCCCAAAAAAAGACCAGGGGGGTGTAATGCCTTAGATAATGGTTGGGAGACTTGCCCCACCACTACCAAGCACACCAAATGTGCGGGGTACCTATTCACATTGTAGAATGTGTTTTTACGTGATCCCCCCCAAACTGTTCCCCATATCCCCCTCCCCATGAAAATTGTCTTGTACTCTACTGTTCGAAATGCATGTGAAGAAGAAACACTTTCAAGAATATGGCTGAATGAATGCATTGTAGGTGTTTGTCCCCTTGTCAATTTCATGCTTTAAAAAGGTGTTAAAATAGAGTAAAAGGGAAGTATCAACCTGTAGACCCTCGCCAATACTAAATATTATATGCATCTGGTGCAATACTGCAGTGCGAGTAGCGCGCTGCAGTTACCGCCCAAACACTGACGCAATACGCAAACATATGGGCACTTTCAAGCAAAATAATCTCATTTTACTTCGTTTTTAAAGCCATTTTTTTAAAATGATTTTGGTAAGTAGCTTCCCTCTTGCATAATCATAATACATATGGCTGACTTTTCGGTTGATACAGAAACATATCGCCCTCGCAAGGAAAATATCAGGCTAGTCTCGAACTCGCCTGATATTTGATATAGGCTCGGACGGACAGAGCGGACCTGAATTGGATCTGAAAAAACCCTGAAGCAACTCAAATAGTAGTAAAGATAAATAGTGATTTGATGAAGGCAGAAAGAAAACTATTTTTTGGGAATAGGATGGTGAGGTTTTATCCAAAATGATCCTCTGTTTTGAGTTGGTAAAATTCTTTTAAAAATGGATGGGGGAAACGGTTTGAAAAGACAGCAGATTGTGACAATACTAAAAATACGTCATGTATGTGCAACAACTGAATGAATCCAAGCTGAATAAGTGGATTTCCATACATTAATTGCATTGTTGTATGTGGCACCATACAAGTGACGGGAGTCTGTGAAAGATTTATAATATGCAGCACCCCAGATGGTTTTGAGTGATTGTGTGTGGAATTCAAATGAGGGATTTCACAATCTAAGGGGTAAAGCAGTGCTTAGGAGAGAGGGAATGAGTGGAGAGTCATGCAGGGAGGCGAGACGGTGCTGCGCAGGAATATTATTTCGAGGGTCAAACTAAATGCTGTTACTTTCAGTCCCTTGTTAGTAGTCGATCTTTGACAATTTTTAAACTATTTGCCTGGTGGGCATGTATGTGGGCGTTTATGCATTCAGGCAGGCTGATCATGAATCCATTTTAATGAGTAATTTGCATAATTCAGGGGCAAATATTCCAAACCACTTGAAACATTAAACAAATGATGCATCTGAATGAAATAAAAGCTGTGCCAGGGGCTTGTAAGTTTACTACATGTATATTGTGTTAATTAATATGGTGATGCAATTTGTACAATAGGGGCCCCAAATTCTCATTAATAACTATTTAGAACGTTAAGGCATGTCTTAAAGTTGGGTGACCCAATTGACAACTTCATCCTTACATCCTTATCAAAATTGAGATTTGGTATCAGCAGGTGGATAGTACCGTAAGCACTTGGGTATAAGCCCATCCCCAAAAAGGAAGATTTTACTTCAAAATAGGTGTGGGCTTGGGAGCAAATATCAGATACAAAATTGCAATATCATTTCAAGAGCATATTATTCACCAGATACCATTTTATGTACACTTTTGTTGTAGCAGATATTAAAAACATTAAAACTAAAAGTTCAATTTTCACACCACATTCCTCGAAGTAATTCTAGTAAACAAGCCATCTCAATGCATTGGGCCCTACTTAGATGGCTCTATAGAATAGTTACAGGTTTTGAAATGAGATTTTGTTTGTGTAATTACTGCCATATTGTTTCCTGAATGCTAAAATTACCACCTGGGCGTATACCCGAGTGTATGCTACTCCTGTATTCTTTAAAAATGGGTTTGGGATTATCCCTTAAGTGGGCTATACCTGATTGGTTAGGGTATTTTTTTGATTAGCCAATGAAATTTAAAGCCTTTACTTTGAATATTTGAACAAAGAAATCTTCAAATGTGGTCCATCACACTAGCTCATTGATTATTATTACCCAAACAGCTGGACTGATTAAACCAAAAAAATCAGACGTTTTTGTTAAAGACACTATCAGTGATTCACACCAAAGATAAAGAATATTTGAAATTTCAGGAATAGCTTAAAAATGAAGGATAAGTCTGTAGGACTCTCATAAGACATATTTTCCAACTGAAAAATTGACAGAAAAGGAAGAAAACAGCAGTGTTTAAAGATATGAATCCCCATTCAATTACACGTTGTAGTAAGTGTCCGTACGGACAGTAATGACTAAAATATTTGATTTTGCTCTTATTAGGTTGCCATTAGAGGTATCACTTGCAGGGTATATCAGGATACCTATACTTGTTAAAAAATGCAAAAATCTGATTTTTGATGATTTTTTCGACTTTCTGATTTAGCAGATCACTGATAGTGCCTTTAATATGCTTGCATGTGAGGAAGAATTATCATACTCAAAAATTGTACCATGATCGGGTCACCCACTTTTAATTGGGCATTTGATATATTTTTGGCAGGCCTGTGAGAGTTCAGCTTTTTAGCTGATTTCAGCTTCTTTTATGCTTTCAAAAAAGTCAAAATTTTAGCTTTTTCTTTAATTTTCAGCCTGTTTTTGACCTCTGTACCCAGTCTTACACTATATTTCAGCTCTTTTTTCAAAACCCAACTCACAGGTCTGTTCTGGGGCACATTGTGTACTGCAAAATTTGCAAGTTCTATTTAATTTGTGCAGTCAGGCACATGTCCAGGGGGTGACGTTGGGGGGAGGGGCCTAAGCCCCCAGGTTTTCAGGGAAAACATGAAAAATCAGCATATTCTGAGCACATTTCAGATGTTTTCAGCAGCTGTTGAATTACTATTGTGATCCAGTATTCATTTTGTAATTGGGTCATTTCATGTAACTGGACTCGAAGTGTGACATTTGATGAAATTGTCAGATTTGTATTATGTTTTCTATTCATAACTTTCATTTTGTGGTTTGAAAGAAAAAATAGGCATTTGACAAATTCATGTCATGCTGTATTAAACAGGGACACCATAAGGACACCACACCAATTACAGGTCCTCTTTTCAAAAATATAACACAAGTTTGCGATAGAAGTCATGCACACAATGCAAATCGGGTATAAAATTCATAGAAAATAGTGTGCCAAAAATGGTGTAAATAGGAAGAAATGTATCTTGATGCAACAAATGTCACACCTGGGTACACCATGTTACATCATGATCACAGCTTAATACCTTATACTATAAAGGTTTGAAGCAAACTTTTATGTTTCGAGAACTTATTTTGACCCAAATGTTCAGTTATTTAAGTCGGATTAAGTTACAATTTATACATAAGTAAAATTAAGTACCAAAGAGGTTAACGATGACACCCTGGGGCACTCACCTATGAAATGAATATGGGTGTAAGGCTGGCGTTTCCAAACCCAGGAGCATTCGGTGACAGGTACTGCAAAAAATAAGGGGTTTTGGGTGTACTTCAAAATTAAGGTTGATGCATGAGTATGGTTGATGCATGAGTATGGTTGATGCCTGACATTTACTGTGGTTATATAATCTCTCTAATATGAGTGTGTTTCCTCTGATCTCAAATATTTACACTAACATATTAAGTACTAACATCCTGGCTAAGTGATGGTTGTCTTTTTAAAAGACTATTCTTGTTCTAGCTTTGATTGTGGTTTTGGTAGAATTTGACAAGTCTGGAGTAGCATATTCTCCACAAAACAGAAACTGGTGAAAACGCTGCTCAATATAATAGCACATAGTTTATATTCCAGGACAGATTTAGTGCTACAAGTAAGGAAAGAAAAAAAAAAAAAAAAAAAATAGGCTGAATTTCGTATTTGCTCCTATACGAAATTAGAAATTTCACAATTTTTGTACCAAAGAAACAGTTCTCAGCTTAATCCTTACAGATGGGAATATTTTTGATATAAAGCTTTACACCAGTGCCAAAATCAGAAATTTAACTTTTTTCGGGACACCTGTTATTTGAAATCTCTCGTTGCACCTTTAAGTACTAACATCCTGGCTAAGTGATGGTTGTCTTTTTAAAAGACTATTCTTGTTCTAGCTTTGATTGTGGTTTTGGTAGAATTTGACAAGTCTGGAGTAGCATATTCTCCACAAAACAGAAACTGGTGAAAACGCTGCTCAATATAATAGCACATAGTTTATATTCCAGGACAGATTTAGTGCTACAAGTAAGGAAAGGGTAGTGGCAAGTCATATGAAATGCCATTACTGCTGCTAGGCTTAAACAATAGTAATGTGATCAAACGCCTTGTCTGTACATTGACCCAAATGTCACGCTCCATTGAAAGTTGTTCAATCGTTGACACACATGTATATCAGCAGCATAATTTGACTGCTTGAGGGCTATTTTCACCAACCCCAGTTGGCCAAGGTCTGCTGAAGTTCATGCTGGTGTTAGGGTGCTACCCAAATAGACCAACATTATAATAGTATCAAATATTCACCAACAACATGAGGGTTTGTAAATCTTAAGAATTTTGCTAATTTTAATGTGTTTCACAAAACTGTATACATACATGTCTTGGTGTTGTAAATTCTGCATAATTTTATGAGGAATTAATAATAATAAGACATTTATTGTCACTGTTCACGTGTGGTAAATATCTCGCCCACATGTGGATGACCATTGCAGTTTACATCAAAAAATATCAACATCCAACTTCCCACCTCATTCTCTCTCAACTTCAAAACTCCAACTGGACCCAGTTTTAAAATGATTGAGAGTTTTTGAGACTAGAATCTGTGTTACGTTGGGACAAACTGCAACTTTCCTCGGGACAATCCAGTTGAAGCAGGGGCGTCCCCAGACCATTTTTAATTGGGGGGTTGTTGAGTCTGTTTTCCGACAATATCATGGGCCGGATTCAAGATTATCAAATTTTTTCAGCTCGCTTCGCTCGCAAGTTAAGGACCGCAGAAGTTTTGTTTCCTAGGTTCTCTTTTGACAGAGGGGGGGGGCAGAGATCAATCGCACCGACATCAATCAGTCTACAGCAATGCAACAAAACCACAACAGGTAAGGGAGTCTCAATCAGTTGCGCCGACATTATACCCGAATCGCCGACAGTCAACATTTTGTCCGACCGAATTTGCAAATGAGGGGGTTTCACACCCCCCCCCACACCCCCCCCCACTCTGGGGCGCCCTGATTTTGAGTATAACAAACTAGTCCTTCCGCTTTAATAATGTTTTAATGTTTGTAAATTATCCATTATATTGAATTGATGTCTGTTAGCAGTACGAGGCCACTTTACAAAAGTGCTCAATTATGGTGTTTGTTCAACCCCCAAATTGCAGAGCTTTGAATGGTGTGAATCTTTTCTGTCCCCCCATTAGTCTTTGATTTATACACTGCTGTGTAATTCTGAAAAGGGGTGTGGCTTGAGATGAAAAATGGTGGTTATGTTTTCCTCATTTCTTTACCAAAATTATTACTTATTAAGGAGATGTAACTTAAAGGTGCATTTTGTGATTCCAGCACGTTCTGTTTTATTCATTGTTCACTAATTCCTTGCGAAAAAGCTTATCTCCAAAGTTTGAGTTGATCCTGATTTTGCGGTTTTGTGTTATGGCAATTGATTTTTTCCCATGGGCCCATAGGCCCCTGTGCTGTAATTTCTGTCCGTTTACGTGACATCAATACAAATTGCGAATTTCTTACAGATATGACCGATTTCACGTAAGATAGGTACATATGGAATTACTATGGCTAACGGTTCAGATGATTGTAAAAAATCTAAACTTTATGTGGTTAGTCGGGGGGGGGGGGATGAGGCGGTGGATCACGAAATGCCCCTTTAAACATTAAAGGCAACTTTCCAACAACTATTAAGTACTAGTGTCACCTGCTTTTGCATTCCACCTTCCTTCACGCTGCACAAGTTGACCTCTAATGACCTTGACCTTGGCTTTGACCATTATCCTACATGTCACGGACATGCAAGTGCCTATGTTCCTGTGACCCGAGTGTTTTTTTGGTGGCAATTGGAGTTATTGTGTGCATGCACGCGCAATAACCAAAACTTCATTCTCTTCACAAGATGACCTCTAATGACCTTTGAGCGGTTGGTATGTGACCTTTAACCCTACATGACATGCAAGTGGTCTAGAGTGCACACCATAGAACTATATACGGAAGAAGTGAATCGCATGTATTATGGCCTGTACCTGACTCTCTCACACCAGCGCGCCGTGGTTGTGTTGAGCAAAGCCCCAACCCCTCACGCGTCGTCACTGGTTGTTGCACCAGCAACCGCACATAAAAATCTTTTTCCCTAATGTTCCATTGCAAATCGGCCCGGTTTTTTCTGCAATAATTATGCGGAAACCAATCGATGGAAGAAACATGCTCTAAACAGATTCCTGCATTCCGAATGCCAGTTTCTCATGATGCCCACTGGTAATATTGTCCCCGCCGAACGAGTTCGGAATGGGGACCATAAAATGAGCAGTGTCCGTCCGTTCGTCCGTTGTCCGTTCGTCCGTCCTTCCGTCCGTTCTAAAAATGTGAAAACCCACGTTATGCGATTTATCTGCAGTTCCGTAGGCAACAAGATAGTAACTTTGTGGAAAGAGAGGGGTTTTGTAGAGTTCTCGAACCTGATTAGATTTTTGGGCGTAAAATATGCTATTAGTATCTAATTTGGCATAATTTTTTAACATTTTCCTCAAGCCTGTGTACACAAGTTTTCTCTGGGTGCCGTAAGACGTATGATGATGTTCTTGATTTACCTTGGTGGAGGAACGGGCTGAGAGTTCGCGCCCTGATTCGATTTTGGAGTTATTTGGGCAAATTGAGTATGCAAATGAGCTACATTAATATGCAAAAATCAACGTATTGCTATATTTCCGACCGCGTACATTGGATACTCAAAATGCCTAGCGCTGCATGAACGCCTATCATGGTTCACGTCTTTTTGCAATTTGAAAGTATTGATATATGCGGCTTAGGTATGCAATGAGCTAATTAATAGGCATATGCTGTATCTCTGAAACGGTACAGAATCGGATAGGCAAAATTCCTTCACTACCTGAGACTGCTATGTCATGGGAGGGGTGGGGTGTTGGGAGGGGTTTAGTATGCGGGGTGTTGGGGAGGAGGTGGGGTGTGACCGGGTTTGGCGAGGGGGTGTGGTGTTGCCAGTGTGTTGAGGAGAAAGGGTGAGAGGTGTTGCATTGGTGGAGGGAGGGGTGTTGCCGGGTGCTGGGCTGGGGAGTGGTAATGTTGCCAGGGAGGGGTTGGATTGTGGGAGGGTGTGGAATGGGTGGGGAGGGGTGGGAGTGGTGGGGAGGGGTGGGACGGGATGGGATAGTGGTGAGGGTGTTTGGGTGGTGTTGTGGGAGGGGAGTGGGGTTTCGCTGTGTTTCGAGAGAGGGAGGCGTGTTACGGGTATTGGGTGGGGTTGGGGTGTTGCTGAGGTTGGGGTCTTGAGGGGTGTTCAAGTAGGGTTTGGGTTGGTGTTGCAGAGTGTTGGGATGGGTTGGGGGTTGTAAGTTGGCATTAATCGCATGTTAGTGATCGCGACATTCGGCGGGGACCTATTTACGCATCGCGTAATACGAGTTCCGCCTTGTTTACTTAAAGCACTATCAGCGATTCTTTTCAAACTGTCAACAATCGCGCCCCATTATTTTTCATCGAAGTCGGGCTTTTTTGCAACTGTTGTATGGAAATTGTTGTATTGTAGACCCCTGGGAAGTGGCTAAGTGTAACATGTTTAGTTTTTCGAGCAGTGGACACGTTTTATGCTTTGTTTGAACTAAATAAATGTCGTGATCCGACTTTTATTAGGTCTACCAAACAAAGTCGTAATTATGGCATCTTCAAGAACGCTTTAACACGCAACTCGCCAAAAATGTCAAAAGAATTACACCAATCCAAATAATCCTTCCAGTGGAGTTGATTTCTTCCCTTCATCTCCAATGGTTTTGGAAATAAGAACAATTCCTTTGACAACATAAAAAAATTCCGAATTGGTTCATCAAGATTTCACTTTTATTTGTTAAAAACCCAATGGCAATGTCTGAAATTGGGATTTCTTGGCCGCCTCCCCTGACTTTGGGCACCTCAATTCTGGTTACGCCTTTTCAGGAGAATACACTAGTCTGGGTTATACTGACGTCTGTGAGTGTACCTGACTTGAGTGTGGTGGTAATTGGAGTTAAAGGTGGAGATTATTCCCTCAGAAGGCTAAAAAATAATAACTGCAAATTGAAATTGAGGAAAAAAATAACTTTCTTTTGTTTTTGGTTTGACACCATCGGAGCTTCTGGGGTCTGTCAAAAGTTATGGTTTTGAAAATTTAAGTAGCAAAATTGATAGTTTCATCCTTATGTTGTTTTCTCAAGCTGCGATATTTAATGTTTTTCACTTCAAAAACTTATCTTCAAAAGTAAATCAGGTTTTTGATCTCTCCCAATTTCCACAGTTGTGAAAAATCAGCACTTATTTCTAATTGATAATAAAAGTAAAATATTATGAAACTTAAATAAAAACACTGTGTTTCTAGACTAAATTGGTGATATATCAAAAGTGCATTTTAAACGACGTCATGTTGGTAGCAAGGATCATTTCTTTTCTCCAAAACGTCGTCTTAGCTAGATGGAATAAAAAACAAACTATTGAACTCTGCATTACACTAGAATGTTGCCACTAGCCCCATGATAATTGATTTAAGGGGATCTTTGGTGCACAGTTTCAAAAATAATTATTTTTTGCATTCTTGACGCAATGACCCCCCTTAAATAAAGAAATAAAACACACACAGCACACAACCCCACACACACACCCACACAACACACCCTCACGCACACACACACACATACACACCCACTAACAAAAACACCATAGTTTGATTTACCTTATTGCTTCAGTTAGGATATAAAGGAAGGCTATGCTAGGGAAGATTGCTTTCACTCATGAGTAAGCATAATGTAGGAAGAACAGGAAAAGTATTGATGGCTTACGAAAACATTCCATGAAATGAGTCGGCTACAAAATGGTAAAACTTTACCTATTTCCTACTTTCTAACACAATAACACGCAACCAGAAGCCCACAAGTAGAAAATAATATCCTAAATATTAAAAAAAAAAAATAAATACATGAGACATAAATACATACTTAAATAATACATAAATAAATACATAAATAAATACATAAATAATATCCATAAATAATAAATAAAATATAAATAAATAAATACCAACAAATACATCAACAAATACATACTCCAAATAAATAACACTACATAAACAAGTACCATAAATAAATAACACTAAACAAATACATACATAAATACTACATAAACAATAAAATAACAACCAACATGCTAACAAACTTGTTATCTTCTCTTCCAAACACATGTTTTATTAAGACCAGACACTCTCTATTGAATCTGGGCAAACAGCCGCTTTCCCGTAACAAATGTAAAACTGATGTTTTTTACTCCGAGGAAAAGCCAGCTCCTCAACCGCTGTGTGAATATTTTTCCTTTTGGCGGCATTTTGTTTCAACACTTTGAGAGCCTGCCTTAAGAACAAATAGAAAGGAAGGTGTATATTCTAAGTATCTGAGGGTTTGGATGCTCACAAATGTTAGGCCGCAGGACACCTATATATGTCAAAGGATCATAGAGATTAGATATCGCAAACAAGTTTAAAACCCAGGGGGAAAAAGGGGGCGTGGGAGAAATGATGTGTCACACATATAGTGAAGGCAAGGAATGTGCGTTACACTGTCGCATAGTATAAACTCACCAATGTGGAGAAAGGAATGTGAATGTGGATATAGGGTCGCGTAGCTATGTAATACGAAGGGGTCGGATCCGTGACACTACACACCGGTATTTAGCGTGCATATGGGAATAAATGGGAAGTGCAAGGTACAGGGTGA
This sequence comes from Ophioderma brevispina, assembly GCA_023653785.1. Classification (NCBI taxonomy): domain Eukaryota; kingdom Metazoa; phylum Echinodermata; class Ophiuroidea; order Amphilepidida; family Ophiodermatidae; genus Ophioderma; species Ophioderma brevispina. The sequence continues at coordinate 91,951 of JAMKCH010016593.1, read as the reverse complement.
TATCAAGGGCACTGTGTGTAGTTGTAGAGAGCACAATTAGGGCTCCAGGTTCACCAACACAGTGAACAGATGCCCCCCATACGTACACAAGACCTGGCCAAAGCGCATGGCACACGCGGCCATAATCAGCTAAGTCTGGACAGCACCGAACGCCTGTGGGCCTGTGCTAGTTCGCCAGGAACTAATAGCTAGGAGTCTCGTGGTCCACTCGACATACACCTGTCTTTGCTTAACAAGTATTGATCGCCGGCGTATCCTCCCACCAAAAGGCAAAGGTATTTGTTTCTAGTGTATTTAAAGCTGTGATACAATGTCTGGTAATGTCTGTTTTTTGCTTTTGTGTGGTTTTGCCACTGCTTATAGGACTGCTGCTTGGATATGTGCCCTTGATACATGATATAATTGCTACCGTCTAGTTGAAATGCAGGAAATATAAAATGGATTGATGGTTTGGAGGTTATTTTATTTGCAGTTTCTAATGTCTTGATGACTTGTAGAATTGGAACAACCTGTGGTGCTTTGAATCCCAAAAGAAACATGATGTTATCTGTACAAACACATTTGTAATTGTTATCTTCATTTTAGTTTTCAGCTCTGTTGCAGTTGTTCGGTTGTGTGGTGTTGTACACATTGTAAGTTTATTACAACAATATTAATTAAGTACAAGTATATCCTTTGAGATTTATTTCTTAGGTACAAAGGGGCAAAATGGAAGAAATGTTAATAGATGTCATGGGTTTTATGCCAGCCAGCCATTCCATTTTTATTTTGTGAGAAATTAAAAAATACAACATTTCATTTTTTTTAGTTGATTGACTGAGAAAATGTGGCCTTTTTTTGAAAAAATGCCTCAGAGATAGAATATTTCATAATACACGTGATCCCAAATCAATAATTTTTTTGTTATATAAATACTAATTCGATCAGAATATGATTTGCAAAACTGTTTTGACTTTGCCATTGGCCAATTTGAGTCATTTCTGTGGGAAAGTCTATCACTGTCCTTTTTTTTTAAAAAAATGCATTTACCTACTGGAAACAAACTTTATTTTTTTTTAAATTTAAAACCACAGACATTCCCTATCACAGTAGCTATGAATCCTATTCAAGACTTTTTCCCCTGAAATGCAACTATCTGTTCCTCATCGTGTAACTGTTTAAGTTTTAACATTAGGGATAAATCCATAATTGCATGATGGGCTGAAGAAGACCATGACCAATAACCCCCCCCCCCCCATTTTAAATGGCCCTGAGAGAACCATGGCCAATGTTAGGCACAAATATACTTTTTGGGGGTATTACACTTTAGGAAAAACATATTTGGCAAAGGTGATGTGGTATGCTGTTATAGTTAGTCTTTTTTTTGATCAATTTATTACTTTTTTGCCTGATCTTATTTAATAATATAATGCCTTTATCATGTGTCATCTATCAGAAAAATTCTTTCCGAGGCGCAAACATAACACAACAGATCATTAAAAACAGTTACAATGGAAATACCAGTGAGTTAATTTTCATAGCAATCTTAAACAGTGTGTTTTTTAAACCTCTCTGGAAAGTCTCAAGTGAATGTACACAGTCTGAGTTCCGAAGGATTGAGTTCCAGAGTCTAGTCAGATGCTAAAAGGCCGTTCGCCATATTAAGATGAAGTCCGGGGATCAGAAAGAATGTTTTGTCCTGAACGATCTAAGGACAAATGGGAGAAAAGGTTTTTGAATTCACCAACCACTAGCCAAAGTCATCAACTTAACATTAAGTGACCAAGGGTTTTCACTCCCGTGGGTGCCCAGGGGGTGGGGGTTCCATTGACCCCCCCCCCCGGAACCACTTTCTCCCGAGGGAATTTTTTGCACGAAATTTTAACCACATGTGCAGGTCTAAACCAACCCCAAATCAGCAACAAAAATGAAATTTGTTATTTTGGGCTGCAAATTAAAGGGGCAATACCTGATTTTCAAACAACGCCGAAAATTGGGAAAAAGACGGAAATTCAAATGAGCCTTGCGCTTACACCAAACATGTTGAAAACTTATTTTTGTTGATATCGATTCTAGAAGACCCAATTGCATATTTTACACAAACTAGCAGTTTTGGAATCCTGTATTTTTTATGGGTGTTGCCAAATCCACTTCATTTTCCCATAATTTTGTACAGTAACTGTTTTGCAACATCCATGATGACCTTTTTTTGATTTCAGCACATAAAGGTTAATTGTTTTTAAGTTACTAATAATTGTTTACTTACATATATATGTCTGCACCTACACCATCCCACAACTACGACACAATGTTTGCTTTGGTTCTTGGGTTGCTATTTTTATTATTTTTAAAAATATCTGAAAATGACTTCCGTTAGTGCCCAAGGGGGTTCCCATGGGACCCCCACTAATTAACTCTAACGGCTTGGCCGATTTTAATTATTTCGGTATGACGAAGCACATTTAAAAGTCAGACCATGAGACAAAAATTTTCGTCGGGCGCAAACATCCCACGCGTAAAGCGGCCATCGCAAAAACAAATTTTGGGGGGGTCCCTAGGAACCCCCCTTGGTCAATTAAGTGGTTACCTTTTACACGATATCGAAGTATTGAAGAAGCTCTGTATTCTTGAAGTGTAAGTCAAAAATGGGTCACATTTGGAGCTGTAAATTGATCATCTATTTTTGCCTCCAGATGTGGAGAAATCGATGAAGAGCAGCTAAATGCCTGACAGGTAGACAAGACTCACAGCAAAAACTCCTTGAAGGATATCAAGAGTATTGCAAAGCAGCGATCAGAGTCGAGGGGAATAGGGCAAGCGATGGAAAAAATATATGACTCCTTCACACGGAGACAGAGCACGCATAAAGTCCAGTAAGTACCTCTTTTAATGTGGTGAAAAAGAAAAGTGAAGGAAAAAAAATTTACAAAATGCATGAGTATGATTTCTGAGCAAAGAGCTAAGGTAAGACCAGAACAAAGCTGTAAAAGGATTGCATGATGAAATCTTGACAATTTTGACTTTACAAAAACCCACTTGGGGTGTACCCTCATCGACTTCTTCTCAATGGGATTGCCACCATATTGCCAAAACCCCCCCCCAAAAAAAATAATTTGGAAAGATAACATCTGTATTCTGTACATACACTTCTGCACTTATTAGGAGGGAAGGACACTGCAAAGTAATGGAAATGTAGGTGAGTCTGACTTAAAGAGACTGGCCACATTTGAAAAATAGTGCGCCCTCAAAAATCGATATTTTGCATGGTTGTAAAGCTTAGTCTATCAAAAGCCCTCACCCGAAATGATTAAGACCAAATCAGCTTCTTAGGGGTAAACGGAACGATTTGTAATTTAGCGTCGCGGCGACGGAATTCAGCAGATGACGAAAATGGATTTTAACACAGAACAAGCACGCCGTATGCAAGTTCCCACGCTATGCCACATGTTGCGGTTATAACCTTTGTGCGTTTGTATCAGTGAGTAAGAGTCACAATATTCATGGAATATACACATTTGTTGAGTAAAGTATGGAAAAGTTAAAGTTAGCCTACAAAATTACCTGGATATCTTTATCCTCATAACAATTCCTATTGGTTTGGGGGTATGTTTTTTTATGTGTAAAATATATCTATGTTCTTCCATTGGCTAGTCTATCATTTGAGCGCAAATTGAAGAAATTCCATTATTTTGTGAAAAATGTTGCCAGTGCGCTTAAAGCAATGAGCGTGATATGCTAAGAGGACTAAAAATTAGTTATAAATCGGGAAGTGTGTACAATTTCATTAAAGGGTCTTGCTTCGAGTTTGGTCTATTATATCCTGTACTTGATTGAGAGCTCACATTGCATAATTACCTATAAAGTATTGTGGGAACAAAATATGGTAGAAACCTAAGCCACATGTAATGCCTATTCAATACTGTGCTAATAATTGATGGTTAATCATTAAAATGGCACCCCCCACCCAAATTGGCGAAAAAAAAATTATTTGAAAGCTGAACTTTCAGGACAATAACAAGAAAAATTAGGCTATTCTTGAATATAAACGATTCTTACTTGCGGGGTCATCATTGGAGTTCCCAAGACGTATCGGAGCAAGCACCTTTGTACTACTTTATGTAGGAAAAAAAAAACACAAAATTTTAGTTTGAAAAATTGAGAAATTTGTGATATTATTCTGCAAATTGATTAAAAATAAAGATCCATAAAATCTTATTGGATTGCAAACGGCCATCAGAATCTAATTGAGGTAAGAGTTCAGTACAGTTTAAACTAAAGTTAGACGTGTCTGGGGGGAATTTCCTGGGACGTTCATTGTTAATTCAGCTCGGTGGTGAACCCTGCGGTAAAAACACTCGCTCATCTTGTAGTGGGTGTGTGCCACAGCGAGGAATCTTGATTTTTATTGAAAAGAAGAATGCTGAAAGGAAAAACCCACAAAATAGGTTTAAAAAGACTTGTTTGATCATGATGAGAACATTTATGTGCAGCTCTCTTGTCCTAAATAGAGAAAAAAAGTAAGGGGAATTTTCTGCAATAAGGAATTCTATTATTTCTTGTGCTTGCTACTAGCAGAACAAAATTACCTCGAAGGCAGTAGTTTGGAAACATCGTCATGTACCAGCAAAGAATCTTGTCATAATGAACCGAGTCCTAAAACTCCTATACGATGATGACCTTCCAGATTCTAGAATAACAAGGAAAGAATTTCTTTAAAGAAACTAACAAAGTTGCACAATAATTTACCTGATACTTCAGGTTTCATATATCGTTTACAAAACAAATAATGGGGACAAATCATTTTTTTAACTCCGTGATTTGTATCTCTTTATATTTGGAAGTCCTCAAATTTAGATGCATATTTTCTGGTATCTGAAGTAGACCTGTGCAACATAACAACAATTAGAGGCAGCTGAAATAACAAACAAGACCAAGATTTTCTTTTGGACACTTGAAGACTTCAACCACCTCTTCCAGATTCATATGGCACTGGTTAAAAAAGATCAGTTTACATTTCGACACTTTCACTGTATTGGCGGAAGTTATTCATAGTTTTCATTGATAATTAAATACCTGCTTGGTCCTCTGTGTAGATTGTCCTGTGCAGCTGCAAAAATAGTAGACCGTGACAGATACAGGTATACAGATTTATCTACTGACAGAGTCTGGTCTGGGTGACTGGTTTCTGTGTCAAGTAACTAACTATTATATGATAACAAGGAGATGGGCAACTTTGCTGTATACGTGAAGGAGGAAGCGAATTGATGTAACCGTAAAGAATTTTGGATATTTGGGATGATCAAGGTTAGATGGTTGAGGCTGGACTGCCAGTCCACCTAGGATTTATATGCAGGGATAGATTAGGTTATTACTGTATCTGACCAAATTTGCCCACCCCACACACATACCTTTTTGATTTAAACAAAATAAATAAAATTTGTACTAGTTTTTTCAATCAAAATCATATTCATGATGCTTAATTAATGGAAAGTCATGCTTTTTGCAAATTATAATACGGGACAATTCTTTAAATATTGGAGGCTATTTGGCTCCACCTCGATTCACAGGCTGATCTACTCTACTGGAGCCCAGAGGGTGTTTTGAATCAATCCCACAATGCATTGCAATGTACCTACATTGTAACTAAAATAACACATGTCCATACTTAAGGATAAAAAGTGTTTAATAAGTTTAAGAACCGCAAGACACTTCATGATCATACAAAAAATCCCTAAGTTCTACCACCTTGGGGCTCAAATGAGTGTAAAAGTCAGGGTTTTTATTTGTTAAGAAATTAGATTTTTGTAGGATACAAGATCTTTTTTGAGGTGAAATTTCCAAAAAAGGTGCATTGTGGGATTGATCAATACACCCTCTGACCTGGAGCCATTTGAAATGAAGTATTTGACCTGAAGCGTAAGCTTTTTCTCTTTAAAAAAATACCTGCTTTTTAAGCGTTGAGATTAAAAAAATAACGACACGACATTTGCAATTCAAGCTCTCTATGAAATTGGAATTCTGACTAGCGTATACTTAATCCATTCCAATTTCTGGCACCGTTAGGAAGAGACAAATTAATGGGAACTATAGGGGGACATTGGCTTCATTTTCAGTTTTAGAGTTAAATTGAACCGAGAAATAACAGACGCGGGCAATGGACTGTGTTTTGTAACAGTAACGCCAATAGCCTGGAGAACTTTGTATCTTTTTCACAGCTTCTAGACATCCAATTTTAGTGTTTTGTCTCGTTGATGGCATCAAACAACCTCAATTTATTTTCCATTTCAGAACTTAAATAAAGTGTGCCAGCGAGAAGTGGCCTTACATTTTACATCCCAGTTGACATTAGCCAGTGTTTTCAAAGGGAACTGGAAGGTGAAAGAGCCATTAGCAATTGCGCATTCTAATGAAGAGGCTAAGTTATAAATAATATTATGGCAACATGCATTTTTTATTTTTTCTCACGCGTGACATTTTTCCATGATGTGCATTGTACGTCAGTCGGGCTAAGGAATGGGACCGTTGGACCTTTTGTTTATAATGGAAGCGAGGTAGAATAATTTTAATTAAATAACACACTTCTTTTCACTCTCTTCACAGCTTTTTTTTCATGATGTAAATATAGATGCTTTATACTAAAAGGTACTGACTACATGAATGCTTACTTCAAAGGCATCAAAAAATCACAATTAGGTGCCCGAGCAGCCTGGCGGGAACAGTTGTATCCTGATTTCAATTCAATGCTAGATCGATTACCCATTGGGTGACTCATTGGGTGGAGTTAGGTCTTGCTTTTCATTATAAATGAGGAATAATTTGGTTAAAAATGCTAGTTATGTACCCACAAGTGGTAGATGCGGATTTCTATGTTAAAGATCCACCAGTTGAACATATAATGGTTTACACCGACCCACCTCAAAAGGACCCATCGACTCCAGGCAGTTGTGAAGGATAAAAAACATGGTTAACAAGGGCAATTTGTCCCAATAAGTCTATTTATTTGCATGAAAAGACTGAATAAATAAAAAAGTAATCATGTTTTTGAGCCACCTCACAATGGGAAGCATATCACAAAAACATCTGATTACAAATTTTAGTTAAAACCAGTACAGAAGCCAATTGTACTAAATTGGTCCCATAGGACACTGTGTTGTGGTTTTAAATGTAGTCGACCACAATTAGGAGACGTTTTTCCATACCTCAAAGGGGAAACATTTCTTGGGCCTTAAATTTCACTGAGTAAAGAGAGATACAAACTTTCTCCGATACCAAAATCTCAATATTTAGGGTTCAGTGAGGGAACAAGACACTGTCGATCGGGGCACCCACCTTTAATTAAGATTGGAAGATGGTCAACATGGATTTTGAAATTACCATTCAAGATGTAGACTGTCCTGATTTTTTTGGCCCCCAACATATTATGAAAGGCCTATGAGATCTTGAAGATGGATGTCCTGCCTGCTGGATGGCTGTCTATACAAGCGACGAAAATCATCAATCCACTCCACCGACTACACCGAATAGACGATGACCATGTGCATTGATAATAACTGATGAGGTCATGTGTTGGATACTTTTTGGATGGTTATGAATATTATGAGTCTCATTTGCATATTTTTCAATGTGATTAATCACAAGTATTGGGGAGCAAATGTGTATCGCTCTGACCCATCAAAATTAATATGCTAGCCATGATGTGGTCGAACCTGCATTGGGTGTCTTGGAAGCCTTTTTGTCATACCGTCTATAGAAATTTTCTCAGGCCTGTAAACTTTTGCTGGGGGGTTATGAGGAAAATGTCAATTGTTGATGATGTGGGTGGGGGGGGGGAATGAGGGGGAATGAGGGTTTGTCAATTGATACACCCACATCTCCAACAGTTCTCATTTGTTTAATTCGATTAATAGTACTTACGCTGATGTGGGTACATTACAAAATTGCAATCTTCATTGTGACGATTGCCAGCATTCCCTCAATCTAACACCATACAAAAAGGGAACCTCCCAACCCTACAAGGTACCGATCAACATCGGTACGCCCAAAACCTTATCCCTGACTCTTCTTCTTTAGGGATCACCAGGCCGGTTAACGTATATTTTATTGCGTCTGTTTCCCTATTTTGTGCAGGACGGAAACTAGCTGATTTGTCTAGGTTTCCAGCAGGTCTCCGTTTACGGAGTCTTAGACTCTTTTGTAGGGTTATTTAAATCTCAACTTGGGTTTAGTGAAATTGGGAATATTTTTGACGCCTATTTAGAATGACGGGTGTCAGCTGTTGCGTAAGGTCCATGTCTTCATACCCTATCGTGTTTTGATACGCATTGTCGGGTTTTTGCGACACCGACTTCGTTGATTTTGTCATTGTCTATCCACAATAATATTATAATATAGTAATATATGTGTTTAGATGAATATAATCATAGTAGGTTAAGAGTTAATTGTGATGCTGAGCGGACTTGCTTTCTTGTTGGTCTTTTCACACATGCAGATGCCGCGTGTACAGCTTTGGTATCACAGTCACGGAGTCTCGACTAGCTGATATAGAATACATATTTACTAGTTTACAGATTTAATACCGATTCTTTCTTAAAGTGCGTTTTTCGCAGGTGTATATTCTATTATTTATACAAGTAGTTTTGGATATTGATTCCAAATTATTGATTGGATACGGCGTAAGTTAGCCGCCGAATTTGATTTTTTGGGATATTGTCATCATTCAAACCCCTGTTTTGCGGTTCTAATGAGGAACAGTCTTGCCGTTCTCTCACCGTTCACTCATACTTTTCAGTAACTACATTTCAATCAGTATAAGCGAGCGATCATCAATAGTCAATTTATTTTTTTTTTTCAACTTCATGCAGTAGAAGTAGTGTCTAAAATTTGTCGAAGGAAATAAATTGAACGCATTTGATAGGCAGATAGTAGTCACGTTCGTCAAATAATTGGGTAAGTTTCCGAGTGTAGCCCAAGCCCCAGGAAGGAGTTCCTCCAGTGCGACGTCCCTGGGTTGTACCAGGGAGTCCCATCCGCGTAGCGGCCCCCCGGGGCCGCGCAAGAGGTGAGAGAAACCGGGTGCTGGAATCCTCCTCGCGTGCATTTTCTGCGGGCTGCCACGGGAGCGATCCCGGGAACCATTCAGAAGGTAGTTATCTGATGGTGTCCCAAGCCGCACAGGGTAATTTGCAAAACCCGCAGCTGCTCATGAGAGGACGTTGGCCTTTTGCCTTCAAACTATGCCGATGGTGTTTGCATAACAAATTTAAAAATCAATAACAAAGCAAAATAGGGCGTGCACGTGTCCAGTCGGCCGAGTTCTTTTGAGAGCTCTCTTGCTTCAAAATTGACCTTGAAGCCTTATTAATAGTTGAGAGAGAACCTTGTACTGGAATACACGCCACGTGCAGTTTGAGCGTCGCACGGGAGACGATTCGGAGCACGCCATCAGAGGGAGTTGTCTGATGGTGTCCCGAGCAGCACAGGGTAATTTGCAAAATCCGCAGCTGCTCAGAGAGGAGTGCTTAGGACTTTGGCACTCTCAACCTATGCAGACTGGTAGTTTGAATAACAATGAAATCTTACAAAGACAAAACAAGTGCGTGCACGTTCCAGTCGCCGAGAGTTCCTGAAACATCTTAATCGACTTACCAAAATGCCAAAGGGCATGAGGGGACGCCTAATTGATTAATGAGAGAGAAAAGAGGTCCCTTTGAATACCGTGCCTCAGCATGCACAAGAGCGTTTCACGGTATATCACGGAGACACAACAAGTGTACTCCAGAGTCCATATCATTATGGGTCCACGTGGGATCCCCAATCCCCAGTAGACCTGCTGGGTGCCTTCATCAGAACTGAGGGGAATGGAATCCCCTTTAATACCGCACCTCAACAGCGGAGCATACGCATGAAGGCTTCAAAGTTGTCAAATTGCAAGTTAGATTCTTGCCTCATTCTACGAGTTCAAAGATTTAAACCTTTAATCAATATCGATCACTCTATAGAATACGATTTATACGGTGTGGCTGGGGAAAGCGTATTTATTAAGGTTAAAGAGATGTTTTTGGAACTAATTATGGTGAAATAGAGTGAAGGTCTGAACGGAATCGTTATTTTGAATACAAGAGGTGCACTGTGATGTAGGCTGAGTGGTTTGGAAGGCGGTCCCACAGGGTGTGGCGATATCGAAGCAGCCTGGTAGAGGGAACCTGGACTACTTTAGTTAATTGCCAATCGATATCGTTGTCTACAGGGATTTTCTTTCAGACAGGAGCTTATGATTCATGGCTCAGTCTCGGTTGTCCTCCAGCCTTTGGCGGCGGTATGATCGGCCCTTTTGGATAGTTGTAGCCGTACCATGCACGGGAGGATTTAGCGGTTGTGCAGCGGACGTGGAAGTCGGGAGCATAGCATCCCTTTGTATCTCACTTCAGTTCCTTTCTTCGGCAAGGGAGTTCTCAGTTTAATTCGTTGTGTTCTTGTACCGCATCATGGCACTTCGTCTCCAGCCTCGTGGGGCAGGGGCTGCTGTCATACGAACGTGTCAAACTCATCAGAGCCGGGGTGGTGAAGTACTAGTAATCATTGTCGGAAGGTATCATAGTCCGGGCTCATAGACGATAAAGGAGAATAGGAGCGTGAAATAATGTTGCGTGAAAGTCAACTGATCGATGGCCCTATTGTGCACCATTGTCCGGACGGTGAGCCCGGATGGCTACATCTCCTACCACACTGGTAGTGGGCCATGAGGAATTATGTGGATGTCAGCATGGTCTGGGATACTCACAGTTGAGGGGATGTCTTGTTCTAAAGTGTTTTGTGAGGGGTGATCAACACTACTCCTTTGAAGATGTAACAGGAGTTCAGAATGAGAAATAAGTTCGATTATTTGGACCTCCATCCTTCCCGGAGTGAAAAAGGGGAATGGGGGGCGTCATGGTCATATGCGATGATGGCAGGTGTAGTACCTCGGTAGAGGTACCTGATAGCGTAAAGGCAGATGTTAGCGTTTTGAGGGGCGCCGCAGGTGATAGTGTCACGATTAGAAAACAACGGTCCAGTCTTTAATTTAATGCTCTCAATCCTGTTTTGTAGGACCCACTTATTTCAGAAGTGGCTTGCGGTGCGCTGTGCGGGGGCGGCTGCCAGTAATGCAATCTAGGGTTTATGTTCTCTGATAATCGATATGAATACATTTCAATATTATGGGGATATGGTGTCCTCGATCTCAAGATGCGTTCGCTGAAGATCTTAGTAAATCGTGTGTGTGATTGTGGCTATCAAACAGCCACCTCTATAGAGCCAGTTTTATCCATGTCTGATGTCCGTCAGACGATCTGCTTAAGGTTTGTGTTTGTTGTCCCCTGGTTAAGTCAGCGTCCGTTTTGTGTGACACCGGTGTATTATGAGGCTTGACTAGAGTCTATTGTTTCAGTCAATTGGCGAGTTTGTAACCTAATAATAGTTGAAGATTCTTCAGTCTACTGGTATATTTGTGGGCATCACTCCTAGATCCTGGGGGGATCTCCCGATGGACACTAACCGATTCTGCTTCTTTATTCCATTCGACACCCTCTGTCGATGTCAGTAGGGTTGTCAGATTTTATTAGGGTTGAACATACGTGAGTGGAGTTTTTCACGTAGTTTGGAAGCGTGGTGGCGGATTCACGCCTCCCCATCAGCGATGTTATAGGTCGGTAGAGGTAGGCTACCCAAAATAGGATGTGGGAGTTATAGTAAATTAAGTTTATCATACAATGTAGTACGGGTATCTTGAGAAGCAGTGATGTATATCAGGATTATGGAGCATGCTGGTTATGTGCGGGCCGGGTTACTTCCGAGGTTGTCCATCGTCTTGATGGACATCGACATGTGATGTCCAAGGCAGCCAGGCTTAGTACAGCCAAGCAAGCCTAATTTTGCCTTGTTTCGGTTTTGCTTTCAGACGTATTTATTTCCACTTGTTATGCGCATGTATCGGTTCCTTTTCCACGCGTTTTTCAGGTTTCGCCATAAGTTAAATTTAACTAGCTTCCAGTATCCGACAGCCGTATCCTAGGCCGCTCGTTTGATACCGTGGAGAGGTTGGCGCCTATGCCGCATTTCTCAGGAGTGTGAAGTGAATGAAATTGAATTTGAAGTGTTTCTCTTGTTCGTTCTGTTTGACACCGTCACGGTTTCGGGTTACCGGCGCTTGTTGTGTATTGTGGGGATCGACAGGGTCATGCATCGCCATTTGCAACTTGTGTGTGTTGGGATTTTGCCGCACTATGACGGCGCGGCACTGACCTGTTACAGGGTCAGTGGTGAGAGGGCCGGCACATTTGGAAAAGTTAATGCGCCCTCCGGTTGTTCAAAATACCTGAGATATTTTGTATGGTGTAAAGGGTTTAATTTCAAGTCCTCATTGAAGTGATTAAACACGGATTCCCTGCCCTCATGGATAGCAGTACGTCTATAGGCCTAATGGCTATATCTGAATATAGGCCGATGAGGGGGTTGTTTACATAGCTTCCTGGTATATGCACCATAGCGGGTTTATCCTGGAGGACGTCATGGGCGCGTGAATTATGCACGGTGCCGACTATAGTTTACCCAGGCATAGTAGCTGATCAGTATAGGCTACACGGCAGGGATTGATTCAATCGGCATCCACTCGGCTGGACCGGGGTGGAAGCAGTACGATAATATAGATATCCGGGAGCCATAGCTGTTACTCCATGCTAATAAAGATTGTGAAACCTATGTGGGTGAAGAGTCAATTGAGTGCCCTATTCTTTCCGTTGTAGGTGGACGAGAGACAGGGGGACTATAATTTTTCTACACCGATCTGTGGTTGTCTGCTTTAGGCCTAATACCAATGATTATGAGGCCTATGTAGGCCGAATTATCACGTTTTAGGTTTACCGTGTTAATTCAAAAGTAATTTGTCTTACGTTTTCTGATGTCTTTAGCCTCTATATATTAATACATGTTAGAATGGCAACTATGTTTTGGTGTTAGGATAAGCCTTGAGAGAATACCCAGCTTGTAATGGGGAGCAATTGGTGTAATTTTGGAACGATAAAAAATCAATATGACCACAGTATACCGCGTTAAATGTAGTTGGACTTTTCCCGGATAGCTTTCTTTCATCAGGGATACAACGCAAATGAGTAAGTGCCAACGTGTGCCATGTATGTTGACCTTGGCCTGCCTCAAGGTAAGGAGCCCAGTTTGGTATATTGCGGATCCGTACGCTTATTTTCGCTACGACCGTGTTGGGTAATACGCACGAAGGCTATTTAAAGTGTTCGTCAGTATTCGAATCTGGTACAGGACAACCAGGAAGTGTGTGGGAGTGGGCCTATGCAAACACACGGGGCACGACATGTGCCACTTTGTTTTGGACAGGGTTTTAGGACAGTTGGCGGTAGTTTGAGTTAGTGGTAGTTTTAAGAGGAAATATAGAGTCCTGTTCCCTTTCTTCAAGGGTGTCGGTGTATTTGGCAGAAAGTTCTTCGTATCCAGCTCAGCGTAGAATAAGAATTTTATTTGTTCAATGTTGTAATGCCCGTGTTGTTTCCCGTTGCGGTGAATTTTCCAGCGATAGATCGGTTCACACGGGGGCGTCGTCCTCAATGCTTGTAGATCATGCTCGTAATTGTTATGAGCATGTTCGAAGAGGTTAACGATGTGCGCCTCGAGTTAGGATTGCAGCCTGGGCTATTCCTTTTTTCAAAAGGGGCCCAGTCAGAAGCTCCGTTTGAACTAGGGGAGTCGACAAGACTTGTAGATATTTCGATTAACCGCTTTTAAGTCACGCGGGTCGCGGGGGTGATCCGAGTGAGACCCTGGCGGCGAGAAATTGGCTTTGGTTTATTTTTTCGCCGGGAAATTTAACTAATTTGCTTTTTTATTATGAGCTAGAATTTTAGTATTTATTAATCCTAGTTCCATTGGCACGCGTCAGGTTCTGGTTTTTCGTTTATCCAGTACAGTCATCACCCGCATATGCTTTGAATAAAATGAAGAACTTGTCATGATTAGACATAACTTGAACTTCTATTTTTTCCCCCGGCGTCTCCGATTTTTTTCTTCTTAGTGAGACCTAAAATGTAGAGAGGTATAGGAGGTCTAATATGCCCATAAGGGGCTTGGAAGTTGATCTTATACTTATTTGGTAGGCCATATCGATATGCCTATGAATGTGGTTCGTCAACAAGCCTCGTTAGAAATCTACCAGATTGGGGATTATGTAGCAGGTGATTCAGTAGATTCTGCCTGTTTAGTCAGTCGATGTCGTCTAGAGGTCAAAGCTAAGAGTAAGATAAGAGCTGTGGAAGGTCCGCCAGGAGGGGGACCGCGTCGTCATCTCGATGTCTTAAGCGTGGAGAGTATAGTTTAAATACGACGTTTAGATTTCGGTTTTGTACAATTCTTTCTGGAAGTTTTGTAGTAGACCCATGAATTATCATAGTCCACTACTATGATAACTCCAGTGAGAGACAAGGCTTGAGAGATCTTAATTTGGAGGAATAAGTTTGTATATACGTTCCCCAGATGTTTCTCGACTCCTCTCGCTCTGTGCCAGATGTGCAATTTGGAAGGTCCGCCATCTCAAGCGTAAGTATTAATCCGTACAAACGGAGTACCGACACTATGTGTTCTGTTTGTGTATTAGGATTAGTAATACTGAACCTGATTGGGGTACTATATACTCCCGGCCCGCCCAGCCCCCCTGAGAACCTCTGGCTTGTTGATCTGTCGCCTAAGTTAGAAGAGGTCAGGGATAAGGTTGGGCGTACCGATGTGATCGGTACCTGTAGGGGTGGGAGGTTCCATTTTGTGTCATAGGGGTTGTTAGCATTTAGGGAATGCTGCAATCGTCAAAAGGAAGAAGATTGCAATGGTGGGTAATGTACCCACATCCGGTAAGTATATACTAATCCTTATAAAAAACAGACAATTGAGTGTCTTTACTCATCTATAAGCATGCCTGTATGTTTTTGTCAGTTTTACGGGTTCTACCAGCAGAACGTTTTGATATATGTTACAATGTACTCTAAAAGGAACATGCATACATGTGGTATGGTGCATGGAGAACCCTACCTTTGTAATAAACTGAGCTTGATATACCCACGATACGAGCAGAATGATTGCAAAAAAAACCTGGGGGATACCAGTAAGGTGTCGCATAGCAATTTCTTGAAAATGGAACCCGTGTGGTAAAAAATTGGCGAAGCATCGCATACCATAGCTGAAGAAAGAACAATCAAAAACTGCGAACACGTCCTTTCATGATGGTAATTGTTTGTAAATGTCAAATTGTTAACACTTTAAAAATCTGGAATTTGGTCCCAATGTGACAAATATGTAGATTCTTAGTAAAGGAAATCAAGGTGATCTTAATTATCTGTATCTTAAAAGAGGGAAAGAAAAATTGTAAGCGATTTCATTGGCTGTGCCCGGGTTCATTTCGACAAGTGAACCAAGGTAGTACGCGATGCGTATTGATGTTATTTTAGGTTGAAGCGCTTGCGTCATACCGCGTTTTGCTATGTTAGCGCGCGGGCCTTCCACCAGGGCTCTCGCTAAAGGATTTTTATTTGTGAGCCAAATTATTTTCAAACAGCTCTTAATTGCTTTGATCAGGTTGATAGGCAAACCGCTAGGGAAAAAATTGCTAAACAATCTTACAATTGCATAGCAAATCAGGCGCGGAGATAGGGAAGGGGCGCGCGGGCCTCCCGGGATTCTGCACAATCAGCCCATTTTGGACAAATTTCAGCTTCAGCCCCATGGTAATTTTGACGTTTTTTTCTCCTGGAACCGCCCCGCAAATGGCGGCAGTTAGAACCTTCATGTGACCGTAAAGGTGAGTATGGCACAATTTGTTTTGCTGAAAATGATGATTGGGGTATGTAGAATTAAGAATATGCCGGGGTGCCACCTGGGCATCATTGGAGCATTTTGGAATCCAAGATGGCGTCGCCATAATGATAATTATCTATTCAACCCAATATTACCAAACTATGGAGTTACTAGATATACTAATAGGATCCAATGAACAAGTGTATGGCAACTGTAACAGTCAGTCATACTTCAAAATTCAAAATGAAGCCAATCCAATGAATTTTAAAAAATATGAATATAACAGTAACATACCGCGGATAAAAATAGTCGAGAAGTACTTATGTTATGTTTCTAGATACAATTAAATGTCATTCTGATACGTTCAAAATTGTAACATGACGTCCATCAATATGGCAGCCAAATGGGAACATCTTCAAAAAATACTTGGCCAATTTATAAGTAATTACATCGCCTTCAAACTCGAAATCAATGTGTCAATGAAATTAGAATGGTACCTTGATCCTACCCAATGTACAACATCTTTCAATTTGTCTTTTTAAATTCCCAAAATTCCGAAAAATAAAACTAATATGGTGCAAAGTTGTCAAAAATACGATAGTAATTACATTTTTCCCTTACAGGGTGAGTCAGAAAAAGTACAACCAAAATGATGGGATTTTTTTATGAAGACACCTACCGGAAATTTACCAATTAATTCTGTGTTAGATAGTCCTGTTTATCAGCTTTTCAACAATAATTTTTTAAGTTTTAAATCGATCAAGCCTCAAGCTACAGTTATTTTTTGTGAAGGTATCCATTTCTGCCCCGAACAAATTGCACACTGACTGTACCCATGAGACTAGTACCACCAGCGTGAGGGCTTTCAATAATTAACAGGTTATTTCTATTGGCGTCCGTATTCAAATGCTAGCCTGACATTTGTTGATCATAATGTAGAATACTTAAGTGAAATGAATTAACAGGATATGTTAAAATGGGAACATTTTAATACTTCTCTGTTTCCAGGCCTGATATACACGTACCTATTGAAAGTTTTACTACGTCGAAATTAAGCAAGTTGAAAAGAATGCTGCATTTTGTTGCTTCAAGTCCAATTTATTCATCAATCAATTTCGTATCTGTTGTCATTTACCGGTCCTTACCCAACGCTTGACAAAGCATTTTTCATTTGGGGAGGGTGGGGCAGGCGATGGGAACCACTTCACTTTGGGGCATCCTAAACACATTTTGCAAAGGTGAACACGTAAAAAAAAAAAAAACCTGTCACTACTCAATTATTACTTTCCTGACCTCTATTGGGCCCGGAGAGGGGGGTTTAGTGCATGATCCCGCCCTTACGCCCCACATCCTCGCCCACAGGCTGGTTACGTCATGGTGTTCCCTGACATTTAGTCCAAATGTGGTAATGTATGGAAGATATGCTGAAATCCAAAGCTGACGTAAACCAAGAGTACTCTTTGGGTTCTCTAGCGTGTATACTGTTCGGTCCTTTCACATTGGGTCTTTCACTTCCGCAACTGTAACCTTTGAACGCATTAACAATTTTAATGCCGTAATTTTATATGAGACCTAACAAGACAAGGAATGACTACAAGAGAATATATATGATAGCACATAGGGTTTCCGTGAAAATTGGCTCAATTTGTTGTACTTTTTTTTTGTTACTCACCCGGTATTGCAACTCAATTTATATTTGACCCATTTTTATCCGTATTACCTGGTAATCACTTGGTTTATGAGCATAGTACATTCTAATTGTTCATTGATACAATAATTTAGACTTGAAGGTAATATTTAGACCTTTGTCAAGTATTTTTTGGAAGATATTCACAGGTTTTTGGCTGCCATATTGATTGACTTCTTGTTGCAACTTAAAAGTATCAGAAAATCTTGTGTCTAACAACATTAACTTAGTACTTTCATGTTTAATTTTTTATTAGCAGGTATTTGCTGTTATATGCATATTTTAAAAGGTTGTGGTTTTAGATTTGGCTTCCATTTTGAATGTTTGAGTATGACTTCAATGTTACAAGATGCCTGCATTTTGGTTCATTGGGGTGTCCTATGTAACTAAATAACGCCCATAATTTGATAATGCAGGGTTGAATAGATAATTATCATTTATTGCGACGCCATCCTGGATTCTTTTCTCAAAATGGCTCAAGGGGATGCCCATGTTGTGCAACCCCGGCAGATTTCTTATTCTTCTACAACGCTCTTAATCTTAATCATTTGAACGCCAAAAATTGTGTCCATACTGCACTTTTTTTTACCCTCAGGCCATAAGTTGGACCATAGGTACCTGACTATGTAGACCAACTGTCAATGCTACACAAAAAACTAAGCATATCCATGAACAGCAGGTTTTCAAAATAATATTTTTAAAATGTCCCAAAAAAAGATAAGAAACACCACTTTCCTTTCAAGGCAATATTTCAAATTCTCTGGTAAAAAGAAGAAAGGAAAAGTGCAATCACAAATCAAGGCAGATAGCCTTAGCCCCTCACCCTTCTTAACTTGCTTGAAACCGAAAGTATGAAACAATAAAAGAAAGCAGCAACCCATAATATTTTTTTCTGTGCTCGTTCGCCTTAGTACCTCTTGGACGTTGGCTATTCTTGTCAACTTTTTTTTTTTTCGATGGAAGGAATGGTTTGTCTCCTGTTGGGTTTGTTTTCCTGAGGTAGTGTCCTTCTTTTTCTTGTTGTATTTAAGCCATAAAGTATCGCGAATTGGTTTACAAGATTCCCTTAAAAACAAATAATAAATCGCTGTGTTTTAAGAAAATACTATAAAGTTATGATTTTTGGAACCGGTCCCCCTCCTTCCTCTCTCTTTTCGCCTACAAATTGTAACCCTAATGCGCAATTATTTTGCGTGAAAGAACGCTCGCATAATTCGGGCCTCCGGTTTTCTTCCACTTAAAATAATGGTATCGCCTTGGTTTCAATTCGTTATAAAGAGAGTACCGCTTCCAAAATCATACCTTTATTTCGCTAAGTGTAAACCCTTATGATTTTGAGAGTCAGTGTTACTGAGAATCCGGGAAAATTTTTTTTTCTTTAATAAATCCACTGCAATCGCCATAGCGATGTGAAGTCAGGTTGATGCATAGCACTACTACTTAACCGTACCCATGCTGGACTCTTGGGTAGTGTGTTTCTTAAAAATCCAATAGATTTCTGATGATACCAATATATGGAGTGAGTGGGGTGGTTGAGGCCCGAATTATCAGTTGTTGTACCTTTAATTGAATGCAGTCACGGAAATCGGAGCTTGAAACTTAATATGGTGTAGCCCCTGTGAGTTTGTGATGAGTGCTGAAACTCAATTAGATTAATCCATTGTAACCTCTCGTTTCACATATAGCAACCACTCACCAATCAGTGAAAGATTGATGTAACTATAGTTGGGTAAATGCTGACCTGGGCTGAACGATGAGGAAGGGTTTCTACCGATCTGGGGGGGGGACAAAATTTAGGTGAATTAGGTGTATCCCCCTTAA
This sequence comes from Ophioderma brevispina, assembly GCA_023653785.1. NCBI lineage: Eukaryota > Metazoa > Echinodermata > Ophiuroidea > Amphilepidida > Ophiodermatidae > Ophioderma > Ophioderma brevispina. The sequence continues at coordinate 72,618 of JAMKCH010016593.1, read as the reverse complement.
AGGGACACGTACCGATACATCAATCTCAACCATCTCAACCCCGCCGTTCACACCACATGAACTTGAGATTCTTTGTTCACTAGAAACCTTGTATTTTTTTTTTTCTCGCAAAATCTCATCATTCAAAATAATTTTGACTGACTTCTTGCTCATATGTTCCCTTAGTCAAACCCTGGCTAGATGTATTTTTTTAATGTTATGGGTTACTCAGAAAAATTTTCAAACGAGCTCTAACTCTTGGCTGTTAATCCCACCATTACGAAACTACTCCCAACACTTGCAAAAATGGAGTTTGTTGGATTCAAATGAAATTGTATGAATCTATCAAGGTTATGTGATTGAGTCACTGATCATCATTTGTTAACGCCTTGTAATCATGTTGTTGAAACTATTTCTTTTTCTCCTATTTAGTTTAGCTGAATATATTTTTGGTAATTCCTTGGTTGTCCTTAGGTGACTGAAAACACTAAATGCTATTCTACCCAGTTTTTCTCCTTATAGATTTGCGCTCTTGGTGATGTTACTCATTTCATTATTCTTTCTTGATTCTTTTCCTTTTTTTATGCGGCTGAAAGGGCGGGGCTCAAACACACGGCTCGCGTTGTCCAATTGGAACACCAGTGATCCTGGGAGGAGTTCGCAAGCGGTGAGAGAGATCTACAAGAGCCTTGTGCTTTGTCCCAGCCGACCTACAGCCCCAGCATACGTTGAGCTAATTAATCCCCCTGTAATAGCTAGGAAATTCGTAATAAGATGAGGGAAGTTCGCAGTGTCGTCACGTTTCGCGGGAGGGGTGGGTCGAAGAGAATGAACTAACAAATCAGAGGCGTCGGAAGGTATTGTGTAGAACTAGAAGGTGGATCTAGGAAAGAGATAGTAACAGATAGCTAGTTAATAATGTGTTTGATATTTCGCAAAGGACCTTCGGGAACATGCGAAGGGATAGGTGGGATGGGCTAGACAAACTTGGGATACGCATAGGGGCAAAGTGCGGCTTGTGTTGGCGGGATATAGTGGTGAGGCTTGGAAATAGGAGGGGAGAATAGAAGTTATCTTGTGGGTAGGAGGAATTGGAACGTGGGGGAGAGATGGGGGAAGGGGGCAGGTAGCTTGGGAGGGGTAAAGTCTGGGTAACAGTATTAGGGGGATGAGTTATTAATGGGGTATGAGGATGGGACGGGACTGGAGCGGAAACTGATCTACATCGAAACGGATCATTTCGGGTGGTGTGGTACGGGTTTCTATTGTGGCGATTCGGTGTTTGTGGGCATTTAATGTGTCCCACCTTTATCTTCTGAACGGTGGTCTTTAGGTGTTTTAATGCACGCAAGGCCCCAGTTTCTCGGAGACAATCGAGAGGCCGTGTTTCCGGGTTCTTTTGGTGCAATTGCCAATCTCGTAGTCCTAGCCCCCTGCGGGTTCCGTGATCGAGTCGGTTATTACCTCAGATTTTTTGGTTAAGCTGACCGCATCTCTGGAAGCCTATTTACAGGTATGGGAGAGTTGAAGTGTATAGCAAGCCGTGCATGACATTTTTCTGAACATCGGGTATTGCACCAATGCTCCAATCATTCAAGATGGAAAATTCCTATTAAGAACCCCCTGTAACGCCAAACATCGCTTCAAAAATAATAAAGAGTTTTGGTGGCCAAGCGCGCTAACAGCAAGCAAGCATGATACATAGCTGGGGCACACAAAATATAACATTGGCTAAAGGCGCTTTAGCCACTGGGGTTTTCACCCATGCATTGTTCCTATCTTTTGTACAATTTCATCCGGCATGCCATCATTTTCCCAATCTAACACGCAATCGACCTCACCCCTAAGAATTAATAACCCTTCAGGTACCTGCAGCAACTAAAAAAAATTGCTTCGTTGGAGCTAAGTATTTTTGTCCAGTGTTGGTTTGAAACAAATTCACTCCAGTGTTTAAAAATTAAAAAAAAAAATTCAAACATGCCCATAATTTGGAAGTCGGCATGAAAAAAGTGCATGCAAATGAGTCCAAACAAGAGCCTAGTCTTTCTTAGGTCGGTATCGAAGGGCAGACAACTGCATTCAAATGAAGTCCAAATATAACAAGTTTCAAAACTTTTTAAGTGTTTTATTTTTGAGATGGCTTCCCGCCCCCCAAATCCTCCTCAAAACTACTGACTTATATACAAGACCAAATTTTTTATCAAGTACCTAAGTGTTTATCCCCTGGCTTGAAAAGCAGAAGGGGTTTATCTATCCATTCTCAAGGCGGGTGCGCGCTGTCCAACACCAGCTTTGGACGCGATAACATGAGACCCTTAAGGGTTATGGTGATGTAGCACTTGTGTGTGTGGGAGCTGGGGACTGCCATGCCCTGTCATCTGATTGCGTGTAGTGTGGGCGTTGCATTTTTCTAATTAGGGTTGCCTAATTTTGTGCATAATTAAGGGAGTTTAATGTGTGGGTATTTTGGTTGCCCAAAGCTTGTGAACAATATCTGAAGATCATAAGCCGCGGTTGATGACAATTGGGGGAGGGTGGGGAACATGTTACTCTCGCGGCTATTAGGCTTGGCGCATGATAATGCTATTAAAATAGCTAATTTGGCATCTTTTATGGTCTAAATTTGGGGTATTTTTCAGCACAAAAAACCTTGTGAACTAACTATCTGAAGATCCATAAGTCCGATTTTGATGAAACTTGATGGAAGGGTGGGGAATCATGTACTCCTGCGCGGAGAGGTTTAAGGGGTTGTTCCGTGTTTAAAGGGGGTTGTCCGGTTTAAAGGGGTTGTCCAGGCTTAAGGGGGTTGTCCGGTTTCAGGGGTTTCGGGTGTTTAGGGGGTGTTGTCCGGGTTTAAGGGGGGTTGTCAGCTTAAGGTTGTTTGGTTGAAGGGGGTATGTTGTGGTTTAAGGTGGTTGTCCGGGTTTAAATGGGTGATCGGGTTTAAGGGGGGGTTTCTGGGCTTAAGGGGCTTGGTTGTGGTTTAAGGTGGGTTTCCGGGTTAAGGGGTTTGTCCGGGTTAAGGGGGGGTTGGTCTGGTCTTAAGGTGCTTGTTGTGGTTTAAGGGGGGTCGTCCGGGTTTAAAGGGGTTTCCGGTTAAGGGGGGGGTTTGTCTGGGCTTAAGGGCTTGTTGTGGTTTAAGGTGGGTTGCACGAGTTAAGGGGGTTGTCCAGGTTTAAGGGGGGTTGTGGGTTTTAACGGGGAATTTTTTGGGGTTAAGGGGGTTTTTGGTTTAAGGGGGTTTGTGGGCAACGATAATACACGTATCATGCGGCAGACACACACATGCACGCATATGCGCGCATGTCGTATGCCTTGCGCGGACGTTGCACAGTGTTATGACTTTGCAGCTGATTAATTTAAATTTGCAAACCGCTCCCGCCAGGGGATTTAGCGTTCGAGAACCGCGACGTGTATTTTACGTAATTTTGTTGGACAGAAATGACACACACAACGTGATGCGGAGCCTGAACATCAAACCTCATTTCACGATGCATATTTGGTCGAAGAATGCGCCGAACCGCCGCGTAGCTTGCTGCGCTAACTAGTGCGCGATCTCTTGTCTTAGTAATTTTTCATCTCCCTGTATACGTATATGTTATGATCACATTCAGTTAAAGCTGAATTCTGTCTAAACATATGAAATACCTGTGGCGCTTTTTTTTAGTGGACGTCTGTATGCAGAGTGGGGATTCACAGGGATTTACTATGCTGGAGAGTGAGCAAGTGAGAGAGAGGTGTGTTTGTGTATGGTGTGTTTCTGGTGCGTGAGTGGTGAGCGGGAAGATCGAGCGTGTGGCGTTGTGTGTGTGTTGTGGTGGGGGGCTATTGTGGTAAAAATTTTAACTCTATCACTTAACGACTCAAACCTCCATTGGAATCAAGGCATTTGGAAGCTACTGAAATCTTCTCTTATACGTCCAATGGATGTCCACATTTGACCTCTGTGACCAATGAAACATAAGCAACAATGGTTTGTTAGAGCAGGTTGGGTAAATTGGGAATTCTGTAGAGCTTCCAATCCAAAGTGTGAACCATTGAGAGGATATTGGACATCAGATTATCTGGGCACCCGACCCATTTAGTTCATTCAACTTTCCAGCACAACCCTTCTGATTGTGCCAATCCGCAGGGAGTGTTTTGAGCAGGGAACATAGCCATCTGAATTTGTCAGCCTTCCCAAATCGCATTCCCACCAATAATCCGTACTCAAATAAATTTATCTGCAAGGTCTAGAATGACCATTGGGGCTGCTGAATTTTATTGCATTGCTATCTCGTTTGCTAGGCACTGCAGTAATTGTGAAATATGATAAAGAATTTTAGATGAATTAATTATGAAACCACAGTTTTTATGTCATGTCAGGCCATTTAAGGATTGTGAATTTGTAGGTTGGCCTTCAGCAAATAGTGCATTTGTACAATGGATACAATTTTAGTGTACAGCAAGAAAGCTCTGTAATCTCAGGTCATACAGCATTGTTTAGTTTCCTTGTTTCCATTTCAAACTAAGCTTAAATTAATATAAAGATTCTTTTTGCTCGAAAGTTTGTCTGGGAATATGATTTACAAAGTCCGGGTTTAAAGCACTACTGAATAGATGAAAGCAGCACTAGTCAATGTTAAAACTTCATGACAGCATTTTGCAGTAGGGTAATTTGTGAGGCTATCTCTTGATGCTATCGTTCCCATCGCGTAGAAATGTTATGATCCTGAGGAGGAGAATGGGTTAATATTGTATTTTCGTATCTCTACTGATGTTGTAAAAAAAAATGGCATATGTATTACATAAATCATAAAGTAATGTTAAATTCTATCAACTGATCTAGCCCCCGCTCAGAATCTCGATCTCATAATCATGATAATACCAAACAATCCCTCCATATTTTTGAATGACTTGTTTCTTTCGAAATGAACATTCCAGAGAGCCAATGAGTGCAGAAAACCTCCATCATTATTCATTAAAAAAAGGTTTTAAATGCCATTTAACTGTTTTGAAATCGGTTCTAAGGACTGGTCACAACTAGAATGTGGATAGGTTTATGCAATAGCACGCCTTCACATTTATTGGCGCAATTTTCCAGAGTTGCTGGGTCCCAGACATTTTAAAAATCCCGACAACAAACCTCAGTAAAGACGCTTCTTTTTCCCTTTGTACATATGTACTTCTTTCCCACTTTCCACATAAACTATGTACTAGGCCTCTAGCCTTGCTTTTTAGACCATGTTTTTTGTAAATATTATGTATTTTTGTTTTAATGTTTATACTGCTGTGTGGTTTGTCTTATCTTTGTCCTCCCCTGCATGCTGGCCAGGTGCAGGCCTGCACTCCCCCTGCATGCTGCCAGGTCAGGCCTGCAGCTCCCCCTGCATGCTGGCCAGGTGCAGGCCTGCAACGTCGGTCCCGGAGTGTCTGTAATTCTTTTGTTACTCCTATATTTTTATGGCAAATATTAACATTTAAAAAAAATGACTCAAAAAATGACCCAATTGTGACAACCCTTATTAACCCTAACCTGGGGGACGGGTGGTTTGCCGAACATCGTCCCAGATGACAATGAGAAGCATTCTATTTTTTTAACGGCCCAGAGCATGAGAAACAAATTTTGCGTTTTCATTGCATCTCGGCCACTTTCCCGGCACAGGAATAAAGTAGCGTACAGTCGTTAACGGCCGAGATGCAGTGAGAAACATCGCGTCATTTTCCGGAAAGACGTCCCAGATGCAACGAGAAACATTGCGTCATTTTCGGAAAGACGTCCCAGATGCAACGAGAAGCATCGCGTGCGAATGCAATGAGAAGCATTGCGCCTTCTGCGGGCAAACCGTCCGAGATGCAATGAAAAGCATCGCATCATTTTCCGGAAAGACGTCCCAGATGCAACGAGAAGCATTGCGTCATTTTCCGGAAAGATGTCCCAGATGCAACGAGGAACATCGCGTCATTTTCTGGGAAGACGTCCCAGATGCAATGAGGTGCAATGAGAGTCATTTTTGCGACAAAAAATAGTTGTTGACGGCCGAGATGCAACGAGAAACATTTTCCGACCGGTACCACGGTTTCGTTGCCTCTCATTGCATCTGGTGCGGGTTAGGGTTAATAAGCTTGCAGTAAGCACTGTAATGTTCTTAAGTAACAGGAAATCAAGGTGAAGCTTAATTATCATGTAGTGTACACTTATTTTAGAGTCAGTTTTCTGAGACCAGGGAAAGGGTTTTCTTAGAAATCCATGCAATCGCATAGCTATGTGAAGTCAGATTGCTACATAGTACTACTTAATCGACCCATGCTGGACCTCTTGTGGTAGTTTTTAAAATACAAGATTTCTGATGATACCAATATTCTGTGTTTGATGGAGTGAGTGGGGTGGTTGAGGCCGATTATCAGTTGGTGTACCTTTAATTGAGCGCAGTCACTGATCAGCTTGAAACTTGATATGGTGGTAGCCCCTGGTGAGTTGTGGGGAGTGCTGAAAATCAATTAATCCACTGTACCTCTTCAATATAGCTACCAATCAACGTTGAAATTGATGGAATGATAGATGTGGTAAATGCTACCCTGTTGCTGAACTATGAGGAAGGGTCACTGAATATGGGAGAACAAAATTTAGGTGAAATTAGGTGAATAAAACCTTAAAGGAGCATAACCCGATAATCAATCTCAACCCCACCTTTAACACCACTGAACTTGAGATTTTTGGGTCATTAGAAACCTTGGTATTTTTCTCATCTCATCTGCAAAATATTTTGACTGACTTCTTTCACTTTATGATGTTACCATGCTATACTCTCCGTCATTATTCCTTTTCCCTTCATCAAGACTACGCCAGCATTCCCGCCAGACAGAACCATGACAACGCGTAAAGGAAATACATAGTCTGCGCGTACACGCAGCAACTCTCACGCGCGTATGTAGACGCCTATTTCAGAAAAGGAATTGTGACGGCGATTATAAAATGTTTTATTATGGTTACCAGAAAATATTTCGTACAATGCTCTATTGGCTACTGTAATCCACACAATTACTGCTCACATTAAAATGGTTTGTTGCATTCAAATGAAATTTCAAGGTTATGTGATTGATCACTGATCAGTCATTCGTAACACCTGTAATCATGTTGTGGAAACTTTCTCTTTTAGGGTATATATTTTGGTAATTCATTGGTTGTAAGTGAGAAATATTTTCATCTCTTCCTGTACTTGGTATCATACCTTGAAACTAAGTTATCATCAGCACATCTTGGTTTCAGGTCGGTTGTTCAAAGAGTTGAAAATGCCCTTATTTAGTGTTATCACACTTTCATTATTTGCTTCATAAATTTAATGCAAGCATTTTACGAGATTTGTTACATAGGCCTATTACAGGTAATGGAGAGTTGAAGTGTATTAGCAAGCGTGCATGACATTATTCTGATACATAGGGTATGCACCAATGCTCCAATCAGTCAGATGGAAAATTCCTATTACCCTGTAGCAGCAAGTAGCAAATTTGCTGCTGGTACATGGCATATAGGGTGTACCCGTCATCAGCATGCAGCAGGTCCCAAGCTATACTCTGCCGGGAAATTATTTCCCTTTTCGCGGGGTGTTTTTGCCATTTCCTACGCGTGTGCTGCAGTGTACGCCCTCACATACGCGCCTGTTTTGATCGTTACACAGGCGACCGTGATGGCCGTCTAAAATATCTGTTTTTTGTTCAACTTGTTGCTATGATGAGGCGTGAATTGGTTTGCGTACGGTCGTGACTTAGATGCGCAACTGAGAGAAAATAAATAGCTGGATACAGTATAACAAGCACATAACACCTAATTAATAACCCTTCAGGGGACCTGCAGGCAACTTAATTTGTTTGGAGTTATTTTTCGATGGTTTTTTTAAAAATTATCTATTTTTAAATTCAAACGTGACCATATTTTTGGAATCGGCATGAAATGCATTCAAATGTGAGTCCAAACAAGCCTATTCTTTAGGTGGTATTTTTTAGATGGCTTCCCAAATCACTCCTCTTCAAAACTGCTGACCTTATATACAAAGATCAAATTTTTATCACGCGTACCTACAGTTTAACTAATAATTGTGTGGACAGAAATGAACACACACAATCGTGGACTCGTGAGCCGGAGAACATCACACCGTCATTGCGCGATGCATCTTTGGGCGAAGAATGCGCCGAACCTCCCCGTAGCCTTGCTGCGCTAACTTGAGGTGCGCGAATCTCTTGGTCTAGTAATTTTTCATCCCACTGTATAACCGTTTAATGTTATGATCACATTTCATTTAAAGTGACAGTTTTGTCTAAAAAACCATATTGAAATACCTGTGGCGCTTTTTTTTAGTGACTTCTGTATGCAGAGTGGGGATTCACAGGGATTACTATGGCTGGGAGAGCGAGCAAGTGAGAGAGTGGTGTATGTGTTGTGTTGCGGGGTGCGTGAGTGAGTGATCGAGCGTGTGTGCGTGCGTGCGTGCGTTGTGGTGTGTGTGTGGATGGGGGGCTATGTGTGGTACAAATGTACACTCTAACACTTAACCGACTCAAACCTCCATTGGAAAAGCAATGCCTTGTGAAGCCTAAAGCTTCTCTATTGGCCAATGGGATGATACCGATTGACCTCTGGTGACCCAATGAAACAAAGCAACAGGTTTTGTTAGAGCAAGTTGGGTAAAGTGGGAGATGTCTCAGACTCTGCTGTAGAGCTTCCACCAATTGTGAACACAATTGGAGAGGATTATTGACATCAGAATTATCTTGGGCCACCTAGACACATTTAGTTCATGCACTTTCCAGCACAGACCCTGTCTGATTGTGCCAATCCGGAGTTTTTTGAGCAGGGAACATAGCCAGCTGAATTTTGTCAGCCTTCCCAAAAAAAATCGCATTCCCACCAATATATCCTTAATCAAATAAGTTATCCGCAATAGGTCTAGTAGGAACCATGTGTCTGCTGAATTTTATTTGCATTGTCATCTCTGTTTACTAGGCACTGCAAGTAATTGTGAAATATGATAAATTAACAAAATTAAAAAAAGCAAAAAACTAAAAAATTAAAAAAAAAACATGGCCATTTTAAATGATTGGTGAATTTGAGGGTTGGACTTCAAGCAAATAAGTGCATTGTAGGACATTTAGTTTATCAGCAAGAAAACTCTGTAATCTCAGTGTCATACGCCAATTTTTTAAGTTCCTTTGGTTTCCATTTCAATAAGCTTAAAATTAATATAAGATTTCTTTTTGGCTCGAAGGTTTGTCTGGAATCTGATTTACAATTTTCCGGTGTTTTAAAGCAATCCTAAATAGATGAAAGAAAGCACTATTCAATTTTAAACTTCATGACAGCAGTTTCAGAGTGTACTTTTGTGAGGCATCTCTTGATGCTATCATCGGTCCCTCGCGTAGAAATTGTAGGAACATAGGAAGGAGAATGTGTTAATAGTATTTTTTTCTTATCTTCTCACTGCATGTTTAGAAAAAAAAAATGTCATAATATTCATAATCATAATAAGTAATGTTAAAATTCTATCAAACTGATCTTACCCACTGCTCAGAAAATCTGATCTCTAATCCATTGAATAAAATTTAAGAAACCAAAAAAACCATCCATATTTTTGATTGACGTTCTTTGGAAATGAAGACATCCCATAGAGCCATAGTGCAGAAAACCTCATCAGTCATGAATTAAAAAAAAAAAGGTTTTAAATGCATTTAAACTTTTGTGAAATAGGTTTCTAAGGACTGGTCCCACAAGAATGTGGAGAGGTTATGCAATATCCCTGCCAGTCAAATTTATTGTGCTCAATTTTCCAAGTTGCGGGTCAAGACATTTAGAAACTCCTACACAAACCTCCGTAGACGCTTTTCTTTTTCCCTTTGTACATATGTAGCTTCTTTCCCACTTTCCACATAAACTATGTGCTGGGCCTCTAGTCTGGCTTTTTTACCATGTTTTTTTGTAAATAATTAAATGTATTTTGTTTTAATGTTTAATTACTGCTGGTGGTTTGTCTTATCTTGTACTCCCTGCATGCTTGGACAGAGTGAAGGCCTGCAGTACCCTGCATCTGGGCCAGGTGCAGGCCTGGCAGCTACCAATGAATTGCGGCATGGTGCAGGCCCTGCAACGTGTCGGTCCTGGAGGTGTCTCGTAACTTATTTTGAATTTCGATTGTATTTTAATGAATAAGAAAGAATGATTGGTAGTTACAATCCAAGCTGGATTACTACATGGTTACCAATGTCCTTCAGGGAGAGCGTGGCTAGCGGTAAGGGGATTGCCGTGGCAAAAACCCGGGTTTCGAATCCGTCGGGGCCTTGATGGGTTTTTTTGGGTGCTCAATTCTGGATTTAATCTGTATACGAGCTAGTGATTAAATACAGAAATAAGGATATCCTCCATGGTTCACTTGGAATTGGGCAAAAGAGAACAAGAAAGCATCCGTCTTTGAGGGGACGTTAGCCAGTTCAGTTCCGTGTGCAGAGAGTCACAACTGTTCATTGCGTCAGTGCGAATAAAAGGAAAAAAAAAGTAGGGTGTAAAACCCCTGAACTGTTCCCAATCCGCCCCCCAGTCTTTTAAAAAAAAGTGGGCCATGGTTAGGACGCGTTCCGTATCGTGGATACCACGCGGCCACGGACTCAGCTTAATCAGCTGAATAAATCCTGACACCACCACAAGGCCATTACTATGACATGTGGACATGCTGAAAGGAAGGGTTTATTCTGGGATTGGCGACCCCGGGGTACCAGAGGGTCTCCATTTGGGACACCAAAAAATTTGGATCACCCCACTCCCCCATTAAAATTTCCCTGTTGTTTTTTTTTGCCAGAGCTGTTACTTCCATACTTTGGTGTGACCTTTTTTTGGTCCACACTGAATTTCTAGATGGGCTAAAGAAGTGCCTTAACACCAGTATTTTTATTACATAAAAGTTTGTTACTAGAAATGATTGTCAAAATGTGCTCTCATCCCACCCCCATGCAGGAAGTCCAAAAGAGGACCTCCCCCCTTCCTATCAGACCATGTTCCCTGCAGGCCCTGTAAGGGGGAAGCATTATGTTCCTGAAATGCTTCCCCCATTGAAAAAAAATTCTCAAAGGCCCATGATGCAAAATTAACTTAACATTCACTTGATTCACTCCCAAGAATTTAGAAATGATGAAAAACAACAAACTTGAAAAAAACCTCATGGCTAAAGCAAAGGTAATACATTTTAATGAAAATAAGAAAATAACTGATTGGTCCAGATCTCCACATAGTTTTGTGTTTCATTTGAAATTTGTTATAAAAATAAAGGCATTAATAATTGGGTGATGGTAAACCCATATCTAGTGCTATCAGATAACCCCGTTTTGTATATCCAGTGCAAGTTCTTGGTAAAATAATGATTTACCCTAGGACTTGTAGCTAAGCATCAACTCTTTAGTCTTTAGTAAATGTGTGCTCAGGTGGTGTGTAGTGAATTCTCAGAATGGAGAGAAAAAATCCATGTCACTTATTGGCAGGACTATTATGGTGGCATTTAGATCAAGAGCTGTCTTAAAGGTTCATCATGTTTCACTGATTTGTGTTGCCGTGAGCTTGGGTTGACGAACTGCATACTTTACCCAAAGAATGAATCACAGTTACGCAATAAAGGTAAATTACTCATTAGCAGCCCCCCATCCCCAGATAAAACCCTAGCTATACACTTGGTGTTTTTTCTATTGACCATCCGGTATTTTACCGGTGAGTTATTTCCCCAGTAAATAGTTACGAAGCAGGAGAGAGGGTTAGTTTCTATTGGCGAAAGCATTCGGGAAATAGACACCTTGGTGACCACGTGACAATTTGTACGGGTAAGCGATCATCAACGGGTCAATATCACCGTGCATCATGAATCGAGCCTGGGAATGATTGATAACGCCAGTATGTGAATACTCCATTAGGTTATGATTGTCTTTCCTTTACGTTGTTGATTCACGATATTTTGAGTGTAAATTTGAGTTCCAGTTAGAGCGAGAGCCTTAGTTACTTCAGGGCCAGCATACACAAGAACATAAAAAGCATGTTATATTTATGGTACTGCAATCGTTTCGCGCCCAGGCATCAACCTGTGTTGTTGATCTAAAATTGTAAGCCGCCGCTGTCTTCCGGGGACCAGCACAATTTACGGTTTCTCAATGACATACAAAGTATACTGATAGCAAACCCCACATGGATGTTAATTAGCAAGCTTGAGGGACAGTTGCTGCGACCCTCAGAGGAGCACCTTGTACAACTTTTTCTTAGCCTCCATTAAAAAGTGAATAAAATCTGCTTTTTGTTTGTAACATTTTAACAGGAGGAGATTGGGCAGGCGAAGCTGGAGTGCCTTCACTATACAAGTTGAATACAGCTGGAGGAATACAAGAAGCCCAAAGTAAACCGAACAAACACTCAGCCAGAGTTACTCCATCAAACTTTGCCAATAAAACTTGGCTTGCACTAGGCAGGAGACTAGAAAATGTACATAAAGGTGGATCAGACAGAGGTGGTAAAGGTTATAACTTTTAATAACTTTTAAATTCTTCTTAGTCAAACACAGTGGTTCTCAAATATGATCAGTCCAGAGATGGGTGCAATTCCTGGCTGCTTCACTGAATTCTGCAAGGTCCTTGTCTGTGCATTGTTGCGTCCAGCAGTGGGCAGACCGGGAGATGTTCCATTGTCTTAGGTGCTGTTCCACAAACACAGGTGGTAGGTCCTGTCTGCTTCAGGTAGCCCCACTTCTGCAAGTAAACATTAAATTGGCCAATTCTGGTTTCAATCTGTTGAGGCATCGCCATTCTAGCCCATGAGGAGTCAGCTCCAGGTGGGAGTGCTCACCAGGTTCAAACCAATAGAATATTACTTGGTGATGGCAAGTCTTCTTCCGAGGCGGACTCTTTAAGCTCCTATAAAGAGAGTTTCAAGAGGTTGGACTGTGATTATGTCCCAGCCGAACGAAGTTCGGGAGGGGATCTATAAAATGGGCTCCGTCAGTATGTCCTATGTTATGTATGTCCGTGCTAATAAAAAGTCTAACCCTGGGAACTTTGGTCATATCTTTTTTTTGGGATGAGCTAGAGTATAGCCAAAAAATTGGGTATATTGTAGGCGGGTGAAACCCCACTACTAACCAGGTTAATTCATACCCCCAGGGTTCTCCCCGAGGTTTTGTCAGGGGGGTGGGGGGAAGGTCCGTATGTATGTATGCCAGTGATAAAAAGTTAAACCCTGGGAACATTTGGTAATCTTTTTTCTGGATGCGCAGAGAAGCCAACTTGGTATATTGTAGGTGGGGAACCCCCCTACTAACCAGGTAATCATACCCCCAGGGTTCCTCCCTAGGTCTGTCAGTGGGTGGGGGCAGTCCGTATGTATGGATGTACGTGAATAAAAAAATGTTAACCCTGGAACAGTGGTCATATTTGTTTTTGGATGAGTAGAGTAGCCAAAACTTGGGGTATCTGGAGGTGGGGGAACGGAAACCCCCTACTAACCTGTAAATTCATTCCCCCAGGGTTCTCCCCTAGGTCTGTCAGGGGTGGGGGGAAAGGTCCAGGGAACAAGGTCAAGGGAAAAAGTCCCCATACACAGAACGTCAACTTGGTGTGACCATATTGTGTAAGATTTCTTGGAGCCATGAGGGCACGTTGAGTAACTGGATGGAAGAAGCCAGGTTGATGAGTCTCGACACTTATTAGATTTTGGTGTTAAATATGCCCTAATAAGATCTAATGGGATTAATTTATGAAAAATTGTCCTGCAAGCTGGTACAGTTTTTTGGAAGTTCCGTAAGGGTATAATGATTAAACTTGGTGGGAAAGGAAAGAAGTGGCTGAGAAGTAGAAGTTCTCACCCGGATTGATTTTGGGCGTTATGCGGTAAATTAAATATGCAAAGAGCTAATTGATATGCACAATATCAACGTCAATGTGAAGGGGAGGGGGGCAAGGTATACCACAAAAAAGGTATTACACATATGTAGTACCCATGTTTTCATGAAAGGTTTTTTTTAGTTTTGGTTGTACCCGTGGGTCAGTATTTTGGGTTCCAGCCTGTTTACATTTCTAGGAAAATGTGAAAATACGCGGTTTCGCCCCTTGCTAGACCTTGTTTGGGTCCCCAAAGTTCAATGTGGTACAGATTTTTTCAAAAATAGTGTGCAAATGAAATAAATTATCATCTTTTTACTAAATTTGGGAATTTTCAGGGATTTTGCATGATGAATTTTAAGATTTCTAGGAGGCATTTCCCCAAAGGGTAACAATTTTTTTTTCGAGCTAGTTGGTGCGCCAAAATAAGAGTGGACCTGTGCTGCAGTTTTAGTCAGTCACTTAGTGATCGCCCGAACATATTAGGCGGGGACATATTTCGATGGCGTAAATACAAGTTCGCCTTGTTTCTCTGATGGATTTAAGGCGGTTGGCCAGCTGTTAAATGAGCGTTCGATGTCCGCTAACATTTGAGGATCTCTGAAATGTGAATTAGGTATCCATGCAATATCTAATTACATATAAATATATGATATTTTTTTTTTTAATTATACAAAATGGATTTTGACTTTCCAGTACTGCACTTGGCGTTAGCCAAACGTAGCCAAATCAGTTCAGGCCCCCCCACCAAACCTTAACCACTGAAGGCCCCAATTATTGTTGCGGTTGTTAATGTTGCGTTAACATTTCAGTTTATGGCAGTCATCTTTACAGGTTTTGTTCGGTGGGTTTTTTGTTATTTTATTCCCTGGGCTGGGGGAAGGAGAAAAAACAAACAATGTTTTGTCGTCTTGGGTCCCAGTTATGCTGTCAGTTGAAATGAGTTCCAATATAACCAGTTAGTTGTGCTACATTTCCATATTTTCCAAGCAATATCTTAATTTTCCTGTTAACTTATCTCACTCCTGCCCCATCCTCAAAAATCCCAGATTTTACAATGAGACTAACCAATTTCGGTAAAGGAAATAAGCTTTGTCAATTGCTTATTTTTTATGTAGCCCTGTTTTGAACTTACATCGTAAACAGCTGTTAAAAATGGAAGCAATTTCATTGGATTGATATGCCCGGGTTCAATTCATTTAATTGAACCCAGGTAGTACGCGCTGCGTATTGAAGTTATTTTTAGGTTGAAGTGCTTGCATCATACCGCGTTTTGCTATGCTCGTGCGAGGGCCTGCCAACGTTTGCGTCTCGGTTGCGTATGATAGTTGCGTTCCACAGGTTGTTCGATTTTTATCACTGGGTGGTGGAAGTCTTTTCTTATTATATTATAACGTGTTATAAGTTAAAAACCATCGCGAAATGGTTTTAAAAGATTGACCTTAAATGATTAATAAAGCTGTTTAAGAATGAGAAATAAAGGTACTGATTTTTGAGGAACTCCTATACTTCTTCACGGACAAATGAACCGGCAACACCATTATTTTTGCTTGGAGAACTCGGACCTCCGGCCTCGTTATTCCACTTAAAATATGGTATCGCCTTGGCAGGGCTGGAAAAAATGCAAAATTTCCCTGGAATACAATCCAAATTTCTCAAAATTTCCCTCCAAGATTTCAAAATTTCCCTTCAATTCTTATGTATTTCTTTATTTAAAGTACAAAAATTTCCCTCCAAATGTCAAAATTTCCCGGGAATGTCATTCCCAAATTCCCCACTTTTTCCAGGCATGCGCCTTGGGTTCAATTCGCCGTAAAGAGAGTACCGGTTCCCAAAATCATACCTTTATTCTCTAATTTGAGAGAAGCTTACTCCTATTATCAGAGATCCTTAACTGTCACAGTGCAATCTGTTTTTGTAATGAATGATAAGTCACCTGTAATACATTGGAATGGTTAATAAAGCATATAGTCAAGTTAGGTAATCTTTGGAGATTGAAGTTTTCCCAAAGTATCGGATGTACCCCCAATTAAAAAAAAAAATTGGAACTGATGCTTTAGAAAACTGCTACTGTACCTAGTCTACCAAATGAAACCTAGGGAATTCAAATCTGTGTGTTAGCTCAACTGGGATCACTAATAAAATTTAACAGCTTTGTATTATTTCTGTTGATTTGAAGCAGTCCATAAGTAAACATTTTTATGGCATTACGTTTTCTGTACTTAAAGGGGATGACCTGATTTAAGTCTATAAATTTTTCATCTTGATAGAAAGACCTTCACCCTAAAACTCCATCTGTAAAGTTTCGCACAGATATTTCAACCTGTTTTGAAGTGAGAGCTAAACATGGGATTTTGTAATCTCCATAGAGTACTGTGTAAAATTAATTTTGGTCGACCAAAATGGGACATATTTTCGCTCACAACATCCAAACCAAACATCCTTTAGCCATAAGATTTCACAGGGTAAATGATATCAACATTTTGACCACTTCCGGTAAAATCTGGGGTCCCTGGGGACGAATCTATTAGCGATCGGACCATGGGCCTTTAATCACATCCTATGACATCTGTAAAGACTAATCATCTGCATTACTTAAATTTTCATCATTTTAAAACATTTGTAGCGTTGTCAGCGATTTTTTTTGGAGAGCAACAGGTAAAAAGAACAAAGTTAGAATGACTTTAGATTAGCCATCACCATAAGCTTTTGCATCTCTTGAATTGGGTCAAGTCTACAAGATTCTGTGATTGTTACTATAAAAAATGTGTAAAAAGTAGAAGTGTAAAATTCATGTTTTGACCTCAGTTTTGGATCTAAAAACCTACTCTATTTTTTCCCCCAAAAGCATTTCTACTTGGTGTCAAAGTAAATTTGCACAACTTTTCACATTTTCTAATATGGAAAAAATTAGTTGTGCATTATTACGGAATAAGGAGTAATTAATCTCACTGCTGTGAATACACGTACCCTCAGTTGCTTGTTTGTGAACAATTGATTGGAAATGACTGCTGATGCATCAACTTTAGCTAACGAAGCATGTACACGACCTCTGCTTCTAAACTTTCACAGCAGGCCCTGTGTAAGTTCTACTGGGTATTTTTATGGTTTCCAAATAGGAACCAAATGATTTGCACTGTGCATATTTGTGAATTGAGTCATGGGGTGGGTTGCTGTTGGTCAAATTAAAGCAGCAATCATTCATGGATGTTCAAATTTTATGTCTAATAGTGGAGGAGCTAGGACCCAGGTCAAACATCATCGTTTACCCCTCACTACAGAAAAGGTTTGACACCTTTGGTAGTTAGTATGGACCCTCTATATCAACGCTAGGTAGGTAGAACTCTCAAATTGTGGTGTCACGTTTTCAATAGGGGCCAATTTAAGTTTACACAGGGGTCAAACTTTTAAAAAGCTCCAATCATATTGAAATGTATGCCATATTGTCCGTCTAGTCATAAGGATTCCAAAAATGTATAGTTTGTACCATATATGACCAATGGTTTTGGAGTTATAGGGTAAAAATGGCTAAAATGGTAAAAAAAGGTCAATTTCTATTTGTATAGGGTCAAAATCGGAAGTTGCTCCAATTTTGTTGAAAATGATAGAAGTTGTTCATCTAGCTTAATGAGTCAAAATAAGGAATAGTTTGTACCATCTGCAATGCATGTTACCATGTTATGGGACAAAATAGGTCATAGGTCAACATACCCAATTGGTGTTGACCTTCTTTGACCTTATCTCCGTAAGTAAGCATTTAACATAATACAAACTTTATATACCTTATAGGAGTCCTCTTACCTCAGGCAATAACTTGCAAGTATTTAAAATATAATCAGATTAACTTTTAATGTTGACCCCTGTACAAATCGAGATTGACCTTTTTTACCATTTTAGCCATTTTACCATATGACTCCAAAACCAATGGTCGTAGGTGGTACAAACTATACATTTTTGGAATCCTTATGATGAGATGGACAATATGGCATACATTTAAACATGATTGGGGCATTTTAAAAGTTTGACCCCTGTGTAAACTTAAATTGCCCCCTATTGAAAAAGTGATACCACAATTTGAGAGTACTACCTACCTAGCATTGATGTAGAGGGTCCATACTAACTACCAAAGGTGTCAAACCTTTTCTGTAGTGGGAGGTAAACGAACTCCTTAAATAAGGCCCCTATGATATTCTGCTCCTCCTCTATAAAATGTTGCTCTTAATTTAGAGTGTAGCATTAATCAACAAATAACTCTGTTCGGTGTGACATTTAAACAGTTCAAAAGTTGCTGTTTCAAGAGCAGCAGTTTTGCAAATGGTATGACATTGCACAGTCGGTAACCAGATTGAGTCAATCCCACAATGCACCAGTTTTGGGAAATTTCACCACAATAGGTTCATGTGATCCCACAAAAATTCATAAAAACCCTGACTTTTATGCTTATTTTAGCCCACAAAGCATTAGTACTTAGGGAAGTTTTAGCATGATCAGGATATGCCTTGTGGTTTAAGCAGCGCGCCTGTGAAAAATAACAAATACACAAAAACACAAACAGACAAAAAATAAAAAAAATAAAAAAAATACATAAATTGAAAACCACCAAAAATTAATCAAACAAAAATTCACACTTTTACAATATTTTGAGGAAAATACCATAAAAGGCCTGCATGCATGTATACTGTGTTTTATGCAGCTGTCAATTTGTACCTTGACTGTACCCGCAGGCAGTGGCGGCGCTGGGGGGGGGGCACATGGGGGAATTCCCCCTCCCAATCCCCCCTTCTCTCCTTGTTTTCCATCATGCCACACTCTTCAAACCTCTTCAGATTGTAGCAAACAGTGGACTCTGCAATTCCAAGATGATCGCCAATCTTTCAGATAGAGTATTTGTCCTCAAAAAGAGATATTTGCCCAGGGAGGGCAAGTTGGTGTAGCGGTCGAGTCGCTCACCTTTCACCAATGCGGCCCGGGTTCGATTCCCGGTCGAGCCAGTGTTGTATGTGAATTTGGTTGCCGATCCATACTTGTCCTCGCAGGTTTTCTCCGAGCACTTTGCTTTCCTCCTGCATCTAAAATCGGACTTCTTCCCATAAATATTTCCCCGCTGTTCTGGAGGCGTCCCTTGAATTTAATGCAAATAGCAATATTGGGTTCTGCCTGGCGAATGCCGAATGTTGATAAATAATAAATAAAATAAATTTCTGAAAATCACTCAACTCATTTTGGCAGTGATCGCATGTTTTTCTCTAAATAGTCTAAAGGCAGGAAAGCCCCAGAGCAAACCTCTGCCCATGGACAGTTCTCGATTGCGATGTAGGTTTTCCATACCGCAAAACAGGTCTCGAAAAGAACACAGGTTTTAGCAAATTTTGGATGATGTCATAAGTCTGGATGACATTTATTCACAGTTTCTAGATGCCCAGAAGCTGCTGAGGCATACCGCGTATAAAATAAATTCACAAAAATTTACTGAGCATGGGTTTCAAGACACCCTGTTCAGATCTTGGGATATTCCCTCATAGCGTGACATTGCACATGATAATGAGCTCATGAATAATTAATGCAGCAAATGTCTATGACTGTTTCAGAGTATTTCAACAAACGTGAATTATCTGACAGGTCCGAAAATGTTACTTTTGTTAATAATTTGGACATAACTTAGTTAATCATTCTGAAGTACAGAAGTAATGGTATTATTAAATTATTAGCTCAATATGTAACCACACATTTTCTTTGGTAAGTATTGGGGCAAAATTTGGGTAAAAACAGCTTGTCGATCCTGCCGAATTTTGTACCAAGTGCCCACACTAAATGACTTCTGATATGTTCATTGCAAGCACCCACCTAAAATGAATAAAGCGCCCTGGGTGCTAATAAGGACGAATACGGTACATTCTTAGATTTATGAACCTTGCATGAGCCATATTTTTGGAGAGCAAAATCTGAGGTCCATCTGTGTTATGTTTTGACTATCTACATAAGGCCCTTTAAAAATTATTCAATTCTCGTCCTCCGCCCGCACCACTTTTGACCGCCGCATCAATTTTTTTTTTAAATATAAAAAATGAAAAACCCGTACTGAAAATCATGTCCAGTGCCATCTGAAAGTGTCTAGCACAGTTGTTACATGCGTAGTTCTAAACAGTGAGCTTGCAGCCCTAGTTCCGGTGCTACTTCGATCACGGATATGAGCACACGGGATAGGAGAGTACTACAGGACATAGTCTCGGTTTCAAGATTCTTCACGAAGTATAGTTTTCGTGCAAGATTTGCGCGATCGCCAGAAATCTGCAGCTTATACCGGAGTCTACGATGGCACTACGACTCGACTGTAGAGTTGTGGCAGTTGTGAAGCGCCAAATCTGACCACGGGGCATTTCATTACGAGAATAAACCCCAAAACTCGTTTAACCATCATTTGTGAGGAAAGAATTTTGTAGTGTGCACTGACTTGATGAATTAGGCAGCCCGGGCTCTGCAACGGAACAATAAATGCATGTGTAAGGATGTGCTGAGCGGTGGTGGCAGTAGTCATCATGGTTCATGACAGTGGCTGTGCTGTGGTACTATTCGGCCGCAGAATTCGACAGCT
This sequence comes from Ophioderma brevispina, assembly GCA_023653785.1. Classification (NCBI taxonomy): domain Eukaryota; kingdom Metazoa; phylum Echinodermata; class Ophiuroidea; order Amphilepidida; family Ophiodermatidae; genus Ophioderma; species Ophioderma brevispina. The sequence continues at coordinate 52,175 of JAMKCH010016593.1, read as the reverse complement.
GTTATTCGTATTTTAGCTTACTCATACCATACGGGTGGCGCAGTTGGGTTTTTAGTAGCTTTATACTTTTAGTATACAAAATGCATGTGCATTGTAGTAAAATAATATGTGTAAAAAAAATAAAAAAAATAAAAAAAATAGTAAAGGTTTAAAATTATAGATCAACAAATGGGGGTGGGGGGAATTGTTTTTTTAACCGGATAAATGTTATGACTATAAGTTACTAACATGAATTAACATGCATGAACCTGATGTTAGGGAATTAATCTACAAATTTCAATTCTTGTCAACTTCTGGTCCGCTTGGAGTATTCCATTGTTTTCTTCAAGATTGTAATGGCAATTTATGCAATAAATTTAAAGCAGAATTAAAATTAACCATCTAACAGCTCAACCCTCTGCGGTCTAGTAAATTGGAGCACCACATTTTGACAAGGGTGCAAATGTGCAATAAATCTTGACCTAAATTTCCAAGGCAAAAAGAATTGGCCTAATCCTGACCTACTTAGTTAATTTGTAGGAAAGGTGAATCCAGGTGAAAGTTTTGAGGATGGTTCAAAGTACTCATTGACTTCTGCATGAGTACATTGTTCCATTGACTTCACACCTTTAACCGAAGTTCAAGTATCTACCAATAGCAAAATCTGCACAGATAAGGATCATATGTAAATTATCATAGCGCTATTTCCAGGATATTGCTAGTTAAACAATTACGTCAATATTCGGGGAATATTCATGTGCAGCGTCTACAGTATAAACAGTATGTTGGAAAGTATAAGTGTCCGTTCAATAACCCTGTGTTATGAGAGCCAGGTTGAATTCCATGTTGCAGTCCAGATTATGAAACTGGGGCATGATGTGTCGTCCCATATAAGAATGTTTAACGTTGATCCAAAACCTAGATAGGGTGGAAAGATCAAAGCTACTAAGTTGATATTGCTTTACCTAATAAGAGTCGATTACATGGATGGGTAGTGTCTATAGGAATGTTATTAAGAACTATCAGTGAATTTCCACCCGAAAGCGTCCAAAAGGATTGAAAATTGCAGGAATAGCTTAAAAGTGAAGGATAAGTCTGTTAGCATTTCGTAAGTTATTTTTTCCAAGTGAAAAAATAGATAGAAAACTAAGAAAACAACAATCCAAAAGATATGACTCCCCATTGAATTATGTGTTAGTAGAGTGTCCGTAAGGACAAGTTATGCTAAAATATCCGATTTTGTCCTTATATGCTGCTTTTGGTCCTATCACTTGTAGGGCTTGTTAGGACACTAAACTGTTAAGCATGCAAAAATCTGATTTTTATGATTTTTTAGATTGTTCTGCTTTTGCAAACACTATAGTGCCTTTAATCACAGGTTTTCCAGGAGTCAATTTTTTTGTGGGAGTGTTGAATTGGGAAATTGGTTTATTTGGTTATGGCACATAGTACAAGTTGCTTAACACTATTCTTTTTTGATTGAGTAGGCAGGATGTGAATAATTGTTTATCCCAGGAAGGTTGATTATTGTGTCGCTTGCCTTTAAGGCAGGGAGTAACTAGGGATCACTTGTTGTGTCGCCTGCCTTAAGGCAGGAAGGACACATAGGGATCACTTTGTCACTGTTGTCTGTTGTGTGAAAAAAGGGTAGACATTGCCTGTAATATCTGCATACTCATATTTATCCTCAGGCAATATAGTCACATAACCTGAGTCATAGGTGCAATTTTGGATCCCTCATTATTGATGAGGTCAAAGGTCCCACATACCCAAGGTCAAAGGTCACATACCAAGGTGAAAGGGCATGTGAGTGCCTTTTATGTCCATTACCAAACCGTGACGGCAGCGCGAATCCTGCCGGACAGTCGTCAGTTACCGGATTTTGATGCTTTTAAAAAAAAAATACTTGAACCTTCCAAGTGTAAGACTTAGGTGAAATGTAACAATTGCACCTAAATCAATTCAAAATTTCAAGTTCCATTGGAAACACAAAACTTTTAGTAATAGGTGCAACGTTGGATCCCCATTTGTTGATGCACTCAAATGTTCACATGCCAAGATCAAAGGTTTCATATGAGGCGTATCATTTACAAACTGCGAAAGCAGGCGACAAATACGGTCTGAAGACCGATGTATTTTTTGAAAAAAAGTTGACACATTGCAGGGCATAATCAAATTTCCTTACTGTGTAATAGTTTTCCAACTATGATTGATTACAAAAAGTGAACAATGTAGAGTCCAGATGGCAAATATTGTTTCTTTCGCAGTTGTCAATCAATGGTATATAGGGGTGGTAACGAAAGCCCAAGTTTTCCGCGTGGTGGAAAATTCTGCAAAAAATCACGAAATTGAGGTTTAAAAGCAGGGAAAATTCAATTTGAGATGAAGAGAGAAAAACTGTTCAAAAAAAAGTAAAATTATTTACTTATCCCTAAGTTAAAAACATGGATTCATTAATATAACCAAAATGAGCAAGTTTTACCATGCAATGACCCCTATCAATCTCTAAATCCCGCCTGATTTAGAATTCTGTTAGACCAAGGAAAGTATCAAAGACGATTGCCAAGCTTGCATCGCGATCGGCTTTGACTGTACATTGCGATCACCATGACCCGACTCCATTTTGCTTCAGAAAATGACGCAATGCTGAAGAAGTGCTTTACGCAGTCTTCACGTAAAAAAATAGATGGTAGGTATTTTCCAAGAGTAATAACCACCGTGTACGGTTGAACTGACTCACTGGACGTTTGGTTTACTGGGTTTGTCAAGGCCGATTTTGTATTAACAGTTTTGAAATCTATGCCTTTGGTAAAAAGGCCACAGCGTAAGTCTGCACCTAGCTAAAAGCTTTGTACGGTAAGCATGATTTATGTACTGCATTTTTAGCCGGGGTGTCTCGAGCAGAGAAGGGGACAATCTCCTGTCTTTGCTTAACGGCCCCACAAACACTACTTATTTAACCTACGCGCTTCTATACTTTCTCTCTCCACCCCTATCACTCTTTTTACTCCCTTTCGCCCTGGAATCTTTTATCGGCCCCTCCTCTTTATCCGAATCCGTCGCTTAGCGGTACTGTAGCTTTATGTACGGGTTAAACGTTGCACACTACACTGCAAGGCAAGCGAAAAAGCCGAAAAATTGCCATTTCGGGAAATTACAAAGCGGTTTCCCGGAAAAAAAGCGGAATTTGACATTTTTAAAGCGGGAAATTTGGAGCTTTATGGTACGGCAGAAAAAGGGTCATAAGTCACCACTAACGTTTTCAGTTTTTGTTTTTTTGTGGGCTGTTGGGGCATAGCTGGCAGGACCCACTTTGCAATCTGTTGGGCGTGTGTGAAAGGTATGTGTTAATGTGTCACTAAAATGTTAAGTTTTTTCTAAAATTTTACCAAAAAAACATATATAAAAAAAATATGCACAAAAAATTATGCACGTTGGTTTTAATTCAGTCATGAAGAGGAGTACCGGTCCCAAAAATCATACCTGTATTTCAGTCGTAAACAGTTTCTAATTTAAGTCATCTTTAACTCAATTTTGTGATCCTTTTGGCTTCTTAAATACAACAAGAAGTCTGACACCACCCAGTGAGAAAAATTCGAAAAAATGCTCTTACTTTCATAAATACGTTCGAAGGAAAAAAAAAGCAAAGTCTACAGAGCCTTGGACTGCAGGATCTGTTGGCAGGTGTGCGGGAATATAGCAGAATGGGGTATATGCGAGCGCTTCAACCTCCCAAATAACGTCAATACCGCGTGCATACTAGCTGGTTCATATCAAATTGAAACAGGATCAGCCAATGAAATTGCTTACCATTTTCACCCATGTTAAGAATATCGTATTAACCATTGGCCAATGGACTGTTCCTCTTTGCCTATGTACAAGATTCAAATTGCAGTTCTAAAAATCCATGTAAAAACACGCCAGATTTTCTCTTGAGAAATGTTCAACATCAAAATTTGTTTAATTACGTGAACAGTTATGTTTATGTATTATTGGAAACAACCTCAGCAACTTGTTTTTACTTTGATTAGTATTCAGTCAGATTATATTTTAAGTCCCACTTAAAACACTTCAAATAAGATGTGTTTAAATAAGGCCATATTACATTAAGTAGCATTCCACATTAGAAATGTTGTTTTCATGAAATGGCAGAGACGTAAAAACCGCTCCACAACATGCAACCACAGAACGCATGTCTGTAATTTTTTATTTTTTCCCCATTGCCAAAGTGCTGTGTATATATAAGGAAAATGTATATTTCTTTCTCATTCCAAGATGTCAAAAACATAGTTAGGAAAACAAGTAGGTTCTTGACTTGGTGCGTATAAAACAACATGTTCATAGTTCTGAATGACCAATATTTGGGCAGTGTTCGATCTTTTGGCTATAACAAGGAAGTAATTGAATTCTTTGAAGTCAAGCGTTGAGGGTTTTGTGCCAACACTAAGCCCAAGCTATTGTTATACATGTACAAGGGAATAACTGGAAGTATTCTCTAATGCCCAATGAGTTTTATACAAAAAATAAGTTCAGGTATTTTCTACTGTTTGTTAATATTAATAGTAGGTGGTGTTTGTGACATGTACAATGATTTGACAACTACCAATTGGGTTTGGTTTACCGCTATGAAAAATTGAAAAAGATTTTTTATGCGTTGCCCTTTATGCAAACTACTTGTGAAACCGGATTTACCCAGTTTATTTTATTGAAAGAATACATTGGGTTCATATTAAATTTGGGTTTGTTATATATGCTGTGACAATGGCTGGAAAGGTTGGCTGCAAGTGTAATTGGCAAGAGGTTCCTAGCTGGGCTCTAGAAGCCACCCTCTGAAGGTGTGTTATATCGACCATTTACTGGAAAAAAGATGGATAAGAGATTTAAAATGTGCCCATAGAAACTGCCCTCCCTGCGATTTTATGTTAGTTTTGCATAAGGGTTTTGATATAAACAATAATTTCTCGTCCCCCTCCTTTGACTCTTGTCTCTGTTTCGTCCATTTCCACCTTCCTTTTTTCCCTTCCCCTCTTTCCCTTTCTTCTCATCCTTCCCAGTCTCTGTCTCTTTACTCCTTTCCTGTCTCTTTCCCCTTCTCCTGTCTCTTCCCCTTCTCCTGTTCCTTCCCCTTTTCCCTCCCTTCCCTTCTCCTCTCTCCTTCCTTTTCATTCTCTCCATTGCCCCTTCTCTTTCTTATGCCCAACTTTGATTACTGCAGTTTCGGGTTGGACAAAAAACTGTTCTACTGAGCTTTAAAGTACTCCCTCCAACTTCTGCATAACACGATGAGCGCCGAGTAATCTTTCTGCAGATATCAGAACAAACAATTACCGTACTGACACGATTATAGTCCCATGCTCGAGTGTAAAATCCCACCCTAAGTTTCGGCGAAAATTTCAGAAAAATTCGAAGATACGTTTATTATCACATGCCAAAAAATTGGCTTACATGACTGCAAAATTCGGAAACCTATTTTCTTCAAACAACAAACCTTTAGCCTTGAATTAAAATGATAGATTTCCAATACACTGAATACGAGATTCCATATAAATTCCATCTCACGAATGTTTCTAATGACGTCTGGACCCTTTAAAGTTTATGAAAAACATAGAAACAAGCAAAGTGTCGGAGATTTCAGCAGAAGACCATGTTTTTGGTTCAAGCCTCAAGGCTTTCTACTTCCCTCAGACGTGATTCTACAATATTTGTTCACTCTTTGTCCATATTTCAGTATAAAAATAAAAACATTGTTTTTTTAATTTGTTCTTTTGGTTTTTTTTATAAATCATTCATATCATTCGTTACAAATAGTTTTTGGTGGATTTCTTTTCTGAACCGAAAAGAATATTTGAACAATGATGACAGCAAAATCAATATGGCTGCCGGAATCACTGATGTAAAAGTGGTTCAGTTTTTGCGACTATTTGTTCGTTTTGCTATAAAAACAATAACAAAGTTCATTTGAGTCATGGTTAGTTACATGACAAAAGATGAAGTCGACTCAGAATGAGCGGTGGAAAAACTACGTACTATCGAAAAACGGCATTTTTCCAACATTCTAGTTCCAAATTGGAAGTGACGAAGTGGCTGTATAGTGTATGTGGCGAGTAGGCCAAGACATTTTCGACTCCGGCTTCGGGCAAGATTCGGGCATTATGCCACCCCCAAATTTCAAGGTATTTTCAGCTTAAAAAGGGTGGGACTATACTTGGGTCAGTACAGTAATTACATGATAGGATGGAACAAACTGAATGACAGGTGGTTTAACCAAATGTTAACGATAACATTTAAATCCAAAAGGTATGACCCTTAGTTACCTTTCCTCTCAATTTGTCTTTATGCATGAAATCCACTCGAAAGGTACAAGGAGGCAAACAAGCTTCGCTCTTTCAGAACCAATTTGGAACATTACAGTGGGGAAAAGGACTTTCCATGCACATGCTACCAAAATTTGGAATAGGCTTCCTGCAGATGTTATGCAATTTTAACAACATGAATCTTGGCCAGTTCAAAAACTCTTGTTTTGTAAAATCTCTTTGGAAACCAGTGCACTAGCATTGAAGGGGCTATTCTGCCTAAAAGTAAAAATCTTCTCCTTCCCCTTCCCCTACTCCTTCCCCTTCTCCTTTCTCCTTCCTTCTCTCGCCTTCCTCAATCCCCCTCTTATTCACACATTGTCTCTCTTGCCATGTTTATTGCAATCTAAATAGGTGAATGGTCCTTAATACACTGCAAACAGGAAGGAAGTCCCACATGGTGTCAATGTTATATCTAAGGAAATACAGGTGTAGATAATAGATGCCTTGCTGCTGGTGAGGATTACCTCACACATCACTGATAATAGCTTGACTTTTAGACTTTGATTCTGTTACCAGGACACTTTATTATTTCAATCCTAATAATAGCCCATACATATCAAAATCTGTTAGTACCTCCAACACGATGTTCCAATACCTGGTAAATTAGAAAATCGAACAAACAATGGACAAAAAAAGCTCAGTAGTAGACATGGCTTGAAAAAGTGGGGAATTTGGGAAGCTCCTTCCCAGGAAAGTTGGCCATTTGGGGGGAAACTTGGCCATTTGGAGGGAAACTTGGCCATTTGGAGGGAAACTTGGCCATTTGGAGGGAAACTTGGCCATTTGGAGGGAAATTTATACATAAGATGTAGTGGGAAATCTGTGAGAAATGCGACTATCTTCCTGGGAAATTTACGTTTTCAAACCCTAGTAGACCGACTAAGCTCTATCACTGTGTTTCTATTGAAGCAAGATAAATGCAGCTAAAAGTCAGTATATCAGTTTTGGTAGTAGACCCAACAAGGCTCTATCACTGTGTTTCTTTCTATTGAAGCAAGAAGAATGCAGCTAAAAGCCGGTATATATGTCGGTTTATGAATTAAAATTACCCAGTAGATACAGATATCCTACAGGGTCAGAATTTCAGTGAGAATATAAGAATAAATTCTCGCAAAGATTCTCCTGAATAAATTTTACAAACCTTGTAAGTTTATACACAAATTAAAGAGAGGAGAATCTAAGATTCATGTAAATCTTAAGTGCAAGATTCTCGCACATTTCCATGAATTTCTAACTTTGATCCTATGGCATTTGCTTGCTTTTACTGGCTGAATTCCCCCTCCCCAGTATTTAACAGGCATTCATTCTGCAAATGATGATATAGTAACTCAAAATTAAACATATTTTTAGCAATTCTGTGAATTTTTTTTGAAGAAGCTGATTTCAACTGATTTTGGTAGGTGAAGGTGTCAACATTTACCCAAAAAAAGTGAGTTATCATAGGGGGTGGGGAAATTGGTTTTTCGGGAGTCAAAGGTCAATAACAGGGGTCAAATTTTGAAATTGATCCAATCATGTTGAAAATCATCAGCATTCATCAGCAAAAATCAATAAAAAAGGTAATTTTCAGTTGTACAGGGGTAACATTTTAAAATTTGGATAAAACATGGTGCCAATTATTGATGGAGCTCATAGGATTAAAATAAGAAATAGTTTTGACTGTCTTAAATGCTTAGTTCCCGATGTAGGGGCACCAAAGGTCAACATCCATTGCATTCAATGGGGCTTGACCTTGTTTCCCCCCTACTTCGGTAAGTAAGCATTTAAGACACTAAAAACCATTCCTTATTTTTATCCTATGAGCTCCATCTATAATTTGCATCGTTTTTTAAAATTTGACTCCTGTACAACTGAAAATGACCCTTTTTATTGATTTTTGCTGTTTTTAGCCTATAACTCCAAAACTTTCGGCTGCAGATAGTACAAACTATACCTTTTTGGAATCCTTATGATTAAACTATTAACTTGGTATACTTTTCAACATGATTGGATCAATTTCAAAATTTGACCCCTGTTATTGACCTTTGACTCCCGAAAAACCAATTTCCCCACCCCCTACGATAACTCACTTTTTTGGTAAATGTTGACACCCATACCTGCCAAAATCAGTTGAAATCAGCTTCTTTAAAAAAAAAATTATGGCCAGAGATGAGTACACTGAATTCAGCAAGGTCCTTGCCTGTGAATGGTTGCTCCTACAGTGGGTAGACCAGGTAGCCCCATTTTTGCAGGGAAACCATAGATTCTGGGTCTCATTTCTGCTGAGACACCGCCATTCAGCTCCAGGTGGAAGATGCTCACTGGGTTCAATACCAATAGTAAACTAGTTCTACGTAATAAAATCAAGTGTCTTCAAAATAAGTGTCTTCAAATTTGTTTGAACAGACCAGACTATGATGTATATTGATTGATATCATTTGTAGTATATACTCTTGATCAGAATACCTTTTACAAAATAAGTGTACTTAAAGCGTGATGTGCATTAATTCGGCTGTGTGATCCACTGCTAAGCCCCACCCCTTGTGGATGTCACACGTGTATTAGTAGAGTCATTTTCTTAGAATCCGTGACCATTCGTAGGATACCTTTGTTTCTCAGTGGATTTGACTAGACTAATATATTTAAAGAAAAAATGGCCCCCTTGTACCTCCCAAAAATGGCAGGAAAAATGTTTTTCAGGCCGTTTTTCAAAATGGCCGCTGGGGCCATATTGAAAACAGGAAAATCTTTATTTCATGAAGTAGATAAGCTATGTTGATAAATGTGTCGTTTTAATGGTTTCTGATATTTCGAACCTTTTAAAATGGTATTCAAAGTGTTTATAGATGACCCCTATATCGAAGATGGCTGCTGGTGCCATATTGAAAACTTACCATTTTTAACCCTTGCGCTAGCAGCGCCAGGGTTATAGTCATGACGCACGAGGAATATAGTCCCAATTTTGTGTGTGTTTTGTACATCAGGGGCTACATTTCTTGTTGTATGGTGACAAAATTTTGGTAGTGGGTAGGGGACAGCCTGTGCCATGGACGTATAGAACGATCTCCCGAAATCGGGGTGTAATTTGGCCGTTTGGAGCTGTTTTTTACAGAAATTTTTGCTCGTAAGTCATCGGCCTTGTGTGCATTTCCAATGGTGATGGTGAAGGCATGCCATTGAGGCAAAGGATTTGTGCAGTGTGAAACTCTATGCTCAAAGTAAAGGGCCTTCTTGATCATCTGGTATATGTCTTTCAAGTTAACCATTTCACTAATTAGCATTGAAAGTTTTACTACCAAGTTTTAGCACTTTAGGCATTTGACCTTACTAACAGGTCAATGGTCACACTCACTCTACCTCTGGAAGAGGGAATATTTGAACAAACTATTTTTAAACATATCTATATTTTAAAATTTCAAGTAGGCCTTCTTCTTAATAACCGTATTAACTTGAAATATTTATTAATTTAATCATGTCTCATTATTAGAACTTAAGCTTTAGCCATTTACCACAATCAATTTCCCCACATTCTATGTGAAAATTAAAGGGCTGCAAAAAATGTTATTCTGGTTTGGAAGAAGACCATCGCAAGGACAAAATGCTTGCTAATTCAAAACAATTGCTCTAGAGAGAGAACAGCCAAGACAGCCTTGCTTCAATACATTGTAGCTGGTAATCACTTGGCAGTAAATTTTGTGTGACTGATATCTTCATCCCAGAGTAAACTTTCAGTATTCACTTGACCCTGGGACTTGACCATACTTGGTTTCAACTGTTATACTTTCAACTAGCAGTGGTTATTATATATTTCAGTCATTTCATTTCTTAGGTAACTCTTAGTTGTAGGAGAGTTATTTAGACTGAACACAATTAATTTAGTCAGAAAAAGTATGTAGGGCCACCCTACCTTTCATCAACAAACATTTGTTATCCATGTAGAAAAACTTAATTTGTTTTTGACAACAGTAGATGAAAATAACAAATAGTGAATACTCTGTATATATTTTGTCACAAAAACTATGATCAGCCTTAAACTGTTTAAATTACCTGCAACTTATTTGATGTGGCAAAATAAGATATTGTAAAAAGACAATGGACTATATGCCTATTAATAGAGAGGCCAATGGTCTTTTCACACTTTATTTTTTTATGTCATATCAACTAAGAAACATAATTTCTACTACCTATTTGATTTTCACTTGATCTTGGAGACGTTGTAATGAAACTGATTTTTGTACCCCAAGTGTACGTCCTTGCATAAGAGTAGAGACCAATGTTTACCATTCACAAAAGTTAAATTATGTTTTACATTTTACAAAAAAATCGATTTTCACCCGATTTCTGTTTAACATGAAGAATCAATGAAAATGACCATATTACAGCTGTGGACAGATTATCAATCATTGAGTCATAGTGTTACCAAAAGTTGGCCTTCCATGCTCGACTCGTTCGTTGTTTCCCTAAACATTTCGAGAACAACAACCATGAACAGCGACCAAACGGGGGGAGATTTGAAAGCTAAGACTGTGCCTTTTGAAGGTGATTAAGTATCATGTCACAAACTATATTTGTAATTGGCAAAGATGGGCACTGTTTCACTTGTACAAGTTTTTAAGATAGGGATGTAGATACCTGCTGTATCGCTATATAGTAGCAAGGGGTACATGCATCGTTGATGCTCTCGTTTATCTTTTGAAAGTAGTTGGTCCAGTGTAACAAATGAAATGTGTCTTTTCTAACATGTTGATATGGCAAACCAGCTTTAAAATGGTATTCAAAGTCTTGTTAAAAATGGTTATATGATCAAACAGATATGATAAGCTTTGACATCAAATCAAATATGGAAATGAGGTTGGCACGATCGGAATTTCTCTGGAATGTTGGTGGATAGAAATCATCTTCTAGTGATACTAGTGGACATCACGGCCATTCACTGAAATCATTAACATATGTTTGCAAATGTTCAGGGAAAATAACTGTTAATGATTGTTTTCTCTTTACTTTTCAGAGTCGCGAAATGACAATAGCAGTCCACGAAGATCTAATTAGCAGCTCAATGAATTAATTCAGTAAGTTTAAAATCTTGATGTTAGGTTGCATTCATTGTAGAAACTTCCTTGTGCGATATAACCATAATGAAATGTCTTCACAGCAAAGTACTTCAAATGCTGAGCGTTAATATTGGAAGCTATGCAAGCAAATCCCACCAGGGTTTTCATGTAAAATCGAGCATAAACCACATGAAAAACACTAAGTACCTGTTCAGCTTGGAAATCTGGTAACACGCTACATAGACCACCAAAAAAAGAGAATTCCTAGACTAAGCTGTTGCTCAAAGATGCTGACATGATTGTGCTTTCAAATTCTTAATCAGGAAAAAGAAAAATTGTGTTAAAGATGTTAGAGGGGAACAGCATTACCCTTTGAATTTCTCAAAAAATGAGAATTTGTACCATGGTTGTAGTGTGCTTTACATGTGTTACGCCTTCATCAGAAATAAATGATTAAATCCACAATGGTGCTTTTATGTGTAAACAAAATAATTTTGTAATAAACTGACACATCTTAGTAGGTTGTTTAGATACACCTAACGCCAAGGAAACACACACCGGGCATGACTGGTCTGTCATCTGTGGATATATAGAGTGTCAATGATCAATGAATTGAAGTCTATGATATTAATATAATAGGCCCATTCCATGTTAACATTCGAGATGTGCACCGGCAAAAAAAAAAAGGGCCCCCCACGTCATGGATTTTTTCGCTTTAAGTTTGGTGGTGACATGATGAGATATGAAAAATCCTGAAATTTTGTTTTTTTTTTTAAGCGTCATAGTCCAATTCGTTTTCCCGATAGAGCAATTGAAATTTAGGGGGGTCACCATTAAAAGTGCCGCCCAATTGAAGGACTATGTGAGAGGGTCACAGATTGGTAATGGAGCCCTCAAACTTTGAAAATCACTACCTAGGGTAATATTTGGTTTAGAATTCAAATCTGGCATCAGGAAGTTCTTAGAGTGTTTCCTTTGATAAGTGTTAATGAGGCATAAATATGACGCCTTTGTTCATTCGGGCCCAAGTCTGGGGGTCATAATCCAAAAGTAAGAAAAGGTTTTTTTCCAACTTTGGTAAATCAGAGTTACACAGTACAACTTTAAACCAATACAATTATGAAACACCATTAGAAAAAGAATAAGTGGGGTACAGCCCCTTGAAACTGGTAGAAGTAGAGTAGTTCAAAACAAAGTTTAATCCGGTTTTGTCCCCGCTACACGGGGGTGGCCGGATGACACACTCACACATTCACAAAAACCTGCGTGTGAGGATTTTGGAGCACAAAAATGATTTAAATTGACCGGCTGCCCTTCATGACGTCAATGTGATGATGCGTCCGCCATTAGCTCTCCGAGACGACGCCCTTGTAGGTAGATCTTATTTTTCGTTCTACCGTGTAACCAGCAACCTTCCTCATCGGATTTCGTTAGGAACCCGATGGCGACGGTGACGGTTTTAGCTGCCGACAAACAGGTAGTATGGTTACCAGGATACCAGTAGAAGGCCCTCAAAGGATACCGGAACTGACATGAGATACCTGACCTGACCTGAGATTACCTGACCTGACCTGTAATTGTACTTTTCACACATTTTTGACCCCCCTGAAAAACCAAGTTGGCCAATCGACACCACCCCTACTACTTTCAGATATGTATGAAGATAAATCAATTAAACAACCTTCCTTGAAAGGAACTAGCTTGGTGTCTTAATTTTTTTCACAACAACAACCACCCCAAAGTACACACAAAGGTATACGTGACCCAAAGGTCATTGAACATGCACAGTGTATATCACCATATACTTTCTATGGGGATATCAGCAAAAGTTTCTTGTGCTCTGAAAAGATGAAGGACATTCAAGTCACCAAGCTGGTTCTTTCAAGAATAGGTCTTTGATGATGTATCTTCAACAGATATGAAGTAGAGGGGTGGTGTCGAATTGTCAAACAATTGATTTTCAGGGGGGGCACCCAATATAGGTCCAAAATGCAAAATAGGATTTTCAGTAGGCTGTAACTCACTTATTACTTACCTAATATGCTTATTATTATCTGGTAGAAGTCTGCAGTGTGACTTCATTAACAAGGAAATGGACATTAAAAAATATTGTTACTTAAGGAGTTATGACCTCGTTTTTTTGGCCCCCCCCCCCCCCCGAACTCGTCCCAGATGAAAGATATTGCATTTTTACACCCAAATAACTTTAAAGTAAAGGGGGCTATCACATTTTTTGATGCCAGATTTGAATTCTACACCATAAAAATCCCCAGATAGTGATTTTCAAAGTTAGGTGAGGGTTCCTACAAGTTTATGGCCCTATCAAAATTGTATTTGCACGCCACAGCATTTTTGATGGTGACCCCCTAAACTTCTGAATGCTGCTGTGGGAAAAAGAAGGGCGGTATGAAGCTCAAAACAGGTTCAGGATTTCATTTCTCATCAATATAATCTTATCATCACACCAAAAAAAAGAAAAAAAATCCATGACATGCTGCGGTGCACATTCGAGTGTGACATGGAATAGCCCAATAAGGAATTTATAAAGGTACTGGTTCCCAATTATTTGTTATCTTGTTCTTAATGCATTGAGATATATTATAGAAATAAGAAAATAATACCATGTACCATAACATTGAATAAATCATTTAAAAGTACACTAAAGTATTACGTTTTTGAACTTAATAAACATGCAGTTTTGATAAGATATAGTAATAGTAGATAATGATCAGGCATATTACAAGGCCTCATTCATAACTGTGCTAATTTTGATGGTTAACCATTAAAATGGCAGTTTTTCGTACTTGGGAAAAGAAATGGATTTGGAAGTTGAACTTTAAGGATGACAATGTGAAAAATAAGGCGAGCGGTACAAGCCATTGGTGATAAACCATAGTTACACTCTATGGTAAAAGGCCTTAAAAACATGAGAGTCATCTGTGTACATGATTGGTATTGTGTGTATTTTTTCTTTCTTGGGTGCAGTCTGTCATTTAAAGCAAATTAAATGACATTTAGAGATTTTGTTGAAAAAGGAGCGTGTGTCACTTTAATTTGGCTGTTTATTGTTTTTTTAAGTTTCTTTGTTTGTTTGTAGGCCATTAGTCCTATCACAATTTCACACAGAGATTGCAAGGAAGCCGAACAGAAGGAAGAAGCAAACAGAAGTAAGTAAAAGGACTAGAAGACAAGAACAAGAAAATAGACAGAAGATTAGGAGAAGCAGCTAGATAGGTTCGATAATTTTTAAATGTAATCTGTTTGATAATGCTGTAAATGTTAAAGGCATATTTCGTGAAAGGCATTCATAATTTAAACCTCCCCAAAATGTTTGTTGTACCACCGTATGGTCTACCCCTACAGTGTTGGTGGTAATATCAAAGGTGGTAATGCGTGAGAGATTAACGTCATCATTCCACCATGGAGATGTGGTGTAAATGAAAATAAATCTCAAATATCTCCAGAAAACAAAGGGGTCTATGGAAGTTTTGGCCTCCGAAGGGTCATGTTATGTTTTGAATATGTATAATAATTGAGTCTGAACCTATGGAACCTAGCGAGAAATGAACATTTTTATTGGGGATTTCGGTGTGCTCGCAGACACGAAAATGTGAACATTGCAATCGCTATGGTCGCATCCATTTTTCCACAATGCCTTTCGATATTTTTCCAGTCGTGAGAATTTTTAAACACTGCGTTCACTACGCCAAACTTTTTTTCTTTTAATTTTAAACAGGCTTACGTACATCATCTTTAATAGTCTGTGAAACAGACTACACCGTAGGACAATACTTTCCGGGCGGCAGTAGTCTACCACCTAATTAACAAACGCATGCTGACAATAGAAATATAAAGTAAAACTATAGCTAAATCAAAAAGTTGCTGCTGACATTTACTTTTAAGACCCTATTTGAGTACCCATGGTTTGATTCCTTACTATGAACCTTCCCAGAAGGGGTTGATTTGATCAATGATTTGTTAAAAGTAACCTATGTGACCATTATGTCTAAAAGTAAGGGTGTTGACAAACAAACAAGCGTTCTCACAGAGCTGGCACTCCATCCATATTCACATTCCCACATCAACACAGCCTGTGCTGGCTGGGTACCTCGCGGATGATGATGTTTGCATTCCAGGGACCCTGTATAGTATGTTGCAACGGTGAACAAGGCAGAGGTGTTCATATCATGCTCTGAAATGTTAAGAAAAGAGACATGAAAGATGCAACATTGGCACCGAGTCAGGGGAAGCCTTTGCAGACACCAGGTCCCTGTGGAAACAACTTGTCTCAAGGTCTGCCAGAGACATGGAAAGCATGCAACATTGGCACCGAGTCATGGGAAGCTTGCCGAAACAGGTCCACTGTGGAACATTTGTCTCCCATGGTCTGCAGAGACATGAAAGCATGCAACATTGGGCACGAGTAATGTGAAGCCTCTGCAGACAAAAGGTCCTGTGGAACAACTTGTCTCCCAAGGTCTGGCAGAGACATGAAAGGCATGCAACATTGGCACCGAGACATGTGAAGCCTTTGCAGACAACACGTCCTGTGGAAAAAAACTTGTCTCCCATGGTTGCAGAGACCATGAACGATGCAAATTGGCACCGAGTCATGTGAAGCCTTGCAGACAACAGGTCCTGTGGAAACAATTGTCTCCAAGATCTGCAGAGACATGAGCATGCAAACACTGGCATCGCGTAAAGGGTATTGGTAAACCTCTGAGGACAACAGGTCACCGTGGAAAACAACTTGTCTCCATGGTCTGACAGAGACATGAAGGCATTCAACATTGGCACCGAGTCATGGGAAGCCTTTGCAGACAAAGGGCCTGTGGAAAAACTGTCTCCCATGGTCTGCAGAGACATGAAAGCATGCAACATTGGAACGAGTCAGTGAAGCCTTTGCAGACACCAGGTCCCTGTGGAAACAACGTGTCTCCATGGTAATGCAGAGACTGAAAAGCATGAAAATTGGAACCGAGTCATGTGAAGCTTTGCAGGACAACAGCGTCCCTGTGGAAACAACTTGTCTCCCAGGGTCTGCACCGAGACATGAAGCATGCAACATTGGCACCGAGTCATGGGAAGCCTCATGCAGACAACAGGTCCCTGTTGGAAACCAACTTGTCTCCCCTGGGCTGCAGAGCATGAAAGCATGAACATTGGCACCGAGTCATGGGAAGACTATGCAGACAACAGGTCCTGTGGAAACAACTTGTCTCCCATGGTTGCAGAGACATGAAAAGCAGCAACATTGGCCACCGAGTCATGGAAGACCTTGCAGACAACAGGTCTGTGGAAACAAACTGTCTCCCATGGTCTGCAGAGACATGAAAGATGCAACATCGGCACCGAGTCCTGTGAAGCCTTTGCAGACAACAGGTCCCTGTGGAAAAATTTTCTTTTTTTGTCTCCCAAGATCTGCAGAGACATGAAAGAATGAACATCGGCACCGAGTCATGGGAAGCTATGCAGACACCAGGTCCCTGTGGAAACATCTTGGTCTCCTGGTCTGCAGAGACATGAAAGCATGCAACATTGGCCACCGAGTCAGTGAAGCCTTGCAGACAAAAAGGGTTCCTGTGGAAACAAAACTTGTCTACCATGGTCCGCAGAGACATGAAAGCATGCAATATGGGCACCGAGTCAGGGGAAGCCTCTGCAGACACCAGGTCCCTGTGGAAACAATCTGTCTCCATGGTCTGCAGAGACATGAAGGCATGCACATCGGCAAAGAGTTCAGTGAGCCTTTGAGACAAACAGGCCCTGTGGAAACAAACTTGTCTCCCATGGTCTGCAGAGACATGAAAGCATGCAACATTGGCACGAGTCACCCCCACCCCCACCCCCCCCCCCTTGTGAAGTTTGAAGACAACAGGTCCACGGTGGAAAACAACTTGTCTCCCAAGGATTGGAGACATTGAAGGCATGCAACCCTGGCATAGAGTCAAGGGTATTGGTACCTCTGCCAGACAACAGTCCCTGTGGAAAAAAATGTCTCCCATGGTCTGCAGAGACATGAAGGCATTCAACATTGGCACCGAGTCATGGAAAGCCTCTGAAACACAGGTCCCTGTGAAACACCTTGTCTCCATGGGTCTGCAGAGCCTGAAAGCATGCAAAATTGGCACCGAGTCATGGGAAGCCTTTGCAGACGACACAGGGTCTCCCTGGTGCAGAAACATGAAGCATGCAACATTGCAACGAGTCATGGGAAGCCTTTGCAGACAAAGGTCCTGGGAAAAAACTTGTCTCCCATGGTCTGCAGAGACATGAAAGGCAGCAACATTGGCACCGAGTATGTGACGCTTTGCAGACACCAGGTCCCTGTGGAAACAACTTGTCTCCCATGGTCGCAGAGACATGAAAGCAGCAACATTGGCACCGATCATGTGAAGCCTTGCAGACAACAGGTCCCTGTGGAAAAAACTTGTCTCACATGGTCTCAGAGACATGAAAGCATGCAACATTGGCACCGAGTCATGGGAAGCCTATGCAGAACAAAAGGTCCATGTGGAAAATCTTGTCTCCCATGGTCGGCAGAGACATGAAAGCATTGCAAACATGCACCGAGTCATGGGAAGCCTTTGCAGACAAAAGGTCCTGTTGAAAAACAGAACGTGGTCTCCCATGGTTCTGCAGAAAAATGACCAGCATGCCAACTTGGCACGAGTAATGGGAAGCTCCTGCAGACACCAGGTCCCTGTGGAAACATCTTGTCTCCCAGGGTCTGCAGAGAAAGTAAAGCATGCAACATTGGCACCGAGGCATGTGAAGCCTTTGCGAAACAGGTCTGTGTGGAAAACAACGGTCTAACCATGTCGCACGAGGACATGAAAGCATGCAACATGGCACGAGTCATGTGAAGCCTGTGCAGACAAAAAGGTCCCTTTGGAACCAACTTGTCTCCAAGCTATGGAGACATGAAGGCAGGCAACACTGGCATAGAGTCAAGGGTTGGTAACCATCTGCAGACAACAAGGTCCCTGTGGAACAAATTGTCTCCCAGGTCTGCAGAGAATGAAGGATTCACATTGGCACGGTCATGGGACGCATCGCAAACAACAGGTCCCTGTGGAAAAACTTGTTCCCATGTATGCAGAGACTGAAAGCATGCAACATTGCACCGACGTCATGGGAAGCCTTGCAAGAAACAGGCTTCCCCTGGTCTGCAGAGACATGAAAGCATGCAACTTGGCACCGAGTATGTGAAGCCTTGAAGACAACAGGTCCTGTGGAAAACAACTTGTCTCCCATGGTATCAGAGACATGAACGCATGCAACATTGGCACCGAGTCATGTGAAGCATTTGCAGCACAGGTCCTGTGGAAACACTTGTCTCCCATGGTCTGCAGAGACATGAAGGCATTCAACATTGGCACCGAGTCATGTGAAGCCTTTGGCAGACACAGGTCACTGTGGAAAAACTTGTTCCCCATGGTCTCAGAGGACATGAAAGCATGCATATTGGACCGAGTCATGGGACGCCTCTGCAGACAAAAGGTCCTGTGGCAACATCTTGTCTCCATGGTCTGCAGAGACATGAACGCATGCAACATTGGCACCGAGTCAAGGGAAGCCTTGCCAGACACAGTCCCTGTGGAAACAACGTCTCCCATGGTCTGCAGAAACATGAAAGCATGCAACAGTGGCACGAGTCATGGGAAGCTCTTGCAGACAACAGGTTACCATGTGGGAAACATCTTGTCTCCCATGGTCTTCAGCGACATGAAAGCATGCAACATTGGCACCGCGTCATGGGACGCCTTTGCAGACCACAGGTACCTGTGGAAACATTTGTACCAAGGTATGCAGAGCATGAAGCATGCAAACATTGGCCAGAGTCCGGGAAGCCTTAGCCGACAAACATGTCCCTGTGGGAAACAACTTGCTCCCAAGGTCTGCAGAGACATGAAAGCATGCAACATTTGGACCGAGGCATGGGAAAGGGCCTCTGCAGACAACAGTACCATGGAAACAACTTGTCGCCCATGGTCTGCAGAGACCTGAAAGCATGCAACATGGCACGAGTCATGGAGCCATTTGCAGACAACAGGTCCTCCCATGGTCTGCAGAGGACATGAAAAGCATGCAACATGGCACCGAGTCATGTGAAGCCTTGCAGACAACAGGCCCTGTGGAAACATTTATGTCTCCCATGGTCTTGCAGACCAGCACATGAAAGCATGAACATTGGACAACCGAGTCATGGGAAGCCTTTGCAGACAAAAGGTCCATGTGGAAACATCTTGTCTCCCAACTGAAGAGACATGGAAAGATGCACTTGGCACCGAGTAATGGGACGCTTTCAGACAACAGGTACCTGTGGAAACAAATTGTCTCCAAGATCTGCAGAGCCATGAAGGCATGGCCAACACTGGCATCGAGCTCAAGGGTAGTGGTACCATCTGCAGACAACAGGTCACTGTGGAAACAACTTGTCTCCATGTCTGCAGAGACATGAAGCATGCACATTGGCACCGAGTCATGGGAAGCCTCTGCAGAAAACAGGTCCTGTGGAAACAAAACTTGTCTTCCATGGTCTGCAGAGACCTGAAAGCATGCAACTGGAACCGGTATTTAGGAAGACTTTGCAGACAACAGGTCCTCCCCCATGGTCTGCAGAGACTAAAAGCATGCAACATTGGCACCGAGTCATGTGAAGCCTTTGCAGACAACAGGTCCCTGTGGCACAAATTGTCTTCACAGGTTCTGCCCGAACATGAAAGCATGAACATGGCACCGATTCATGTGAAGCCTTTGCAGACAACAC
This sequence comes from Ophioderma brevispina, assembly GCA_023653785.1. Classification (NCBI taxonomy): domain Eukaryota; kingdom Metazoa; phylum Echinodermata; class Ophiuroidea; order Amphilepidida; family Ophiodermatidae; genus Ophioderma; species Ophioderma brevispina. The sequence goes on along the minus strand of JAMKCH010016593.1, from coordinate 32,037 downwards.
GTCTGTGGAAACACAACTGTCTACCATGGTCTGCAGAGACATGAAGCATGCAACATTGGCACCGAGACATGTGAAGCCTTTGCAGACAACAGGTCCCTGTGGAAACAATTATCTCCATGGTCTGCAGAGACATGAAAGCATTGGCAACATTGGCACCGAGTCATGGGAAGCATCTGCAGACAAAGGTCCCTGTGGAAACAATGTCTCCCAGGTCGCAGGGACAGAAAGCATGCAACATTGGGCACCGAGTCATGGGAAGCCTCTGAAGGACAACAGGTCCTGTGGAAACAACTTGTATCCCATGGTCTCAGAGGACATGAAAAAGCATGCAACATGGCACCGAGTCATGGGAAGCCTTTGCAGACAACAGGTCCTGTGGAAAATCTTGTCTCCAAGGTCTGCAGAGACATGAAAGATGCAACCTTCGGCACGAGTCATGGGAAGCCTTTGCAGACAACCATTGTACCTGTGGCAACAACTGTCTCCAAGCTCGGCAGCGAAATTGAAGGCATGCAACACTGGCATCGCGGCAAGGTATTGGTAACCTCTGCAGACAACAGGTCCCTGTGGGAAAAAACTTGTCTCCCATGGTCTGCAGAGACATGAAGGCATTCAACATTGGCACCGAGTAATGGGAAGCCTTTGCAGACAACACGTCCCTGTGGAAAACATCTGTCTCCCATGGTCTGCAGAGACATGAAAGCATGCAACATTGGCACCGAGACATGTGAAGCCTTTGCAGACAACACGTCCCTGTGGCAAAACAATTGTCTCCAATGGTCTGCAGGAACCTGAACGCCATGCAAACATTTGGCATCCGAGTCATGGGAAGCCTTTGCAGACAACAGGTCCTCCCTGGTCTGCAGAGACATGAAAGCTTGCAAATTGGCACCGAGTCAGTGAAGCCCGTTGCCGAAAACAGGTCACTGTGGAAAAAAACTTGTCTCCCATGGTCTGCAGGACATGAAGCATGCAACCATGGCACCAGTCATGTGAGCCTTTGCAGCAACAGGTCAATGTGGGAAACAACTTGTCTCCCATGGTCTGAAGAGACATGAAAGCATGCAAATTGGCACCGAGTCATGTGAAGCTTGCAGGACAACCAGGTCCCTGTGGAACAACGTGTCTCCCCTGGTCTTGCAGGACATGAAAGCATGCATTGGCACCGAGTCATGGGAAGCCTCGCAGACAACAGGTCCCCTTATGAGAAAATCTTGTCTCCATGGTCTGCGGCATGACAAGCATGCAAATTGGCACCGAGTCATGGGAAGCCTTTGCAGACAACAGGTCCTTGTGGCAGAGATGGCAGTTTGTCGGTTTTTCCGGAAATCCGGGGTGTTTTACACAACCCCAAAAACGTCGGTTTTTCCGTTTTTTTTGTTGTTGGTAAAGTTTCCAAAAACCCCGGTTCCGGTTGTTGGTGAGCCAAAAATAAATGAGTGTGATTTAACAAACGAGCCATTTAGTGCTATAATCGATCCCTCCGGCAACTCGAAATTACACGTTATCGTTGGTTTCCGACCTCGATCGCCATACAGTACCATTCTACAAGAAAATCTTTTGCGGGACCGGAAGCGATTCTACAGGCTCTGTGTAAGGAGTTGATCAGCGAGGCGCGCGCGAGGTGTGTTTTGCATGGTTATGCCGACATACTTTCGGTAGGAAAAATGGAAAGTTCTGAACGGACTGATGATTTACAAGCGATAGAATGAAAGATAAAGAATAAAATGGAACTGATCATGGTTGGAAACTTGAAGAGAAAGATGACAACGACGATTTTTTATCCAGAGTACAGGAGGAAATGAACCAAGCTGGATAAAACAGGCATACTACTAAAAATGACCGTCACCATGCCCATGGGGTAGAAACGCGCGAATTATGGATCGTAGGGGAAGGAAAGCGATCAAGGATCAAATGGTCAAGCAAAATAAAGATGTACATAAGAAACAGGGGGGCATTGAAAAAAGCACACGCGTTACCAGCTTTTTTTCAAGCCGCTGCTGTGAGGAATTTTAACAGAACCGTCAGAAAGGCTAGGTAGGCATGTAAGTCAGACCATCAATCATGCATGTTGATCAAGCCTTGATTATCATGAATGACATCTGATGAACTTAAAGCTAATGATCTGAACATGAAATGTCAAACAGATAAGCATATTTTCATGAAAAAATACCATCTGTTTGAAATATCATGTATTTTTCAAAGACATTTGATACTCCAGATTGACTATCTCGGTGTTAAAATGCTTAAAAAAATCAGGAGCTCAGGGGGCGCTTGCCCCTGGGTCCCGCAGGGGGCTCTGCCCTGGACCCGCGGGGCCTCAGGCGGCCCATGGACCCTCCGGCCACCTTTTCAGGGTTTTTTACAATGGGGTTGCTGGGCATCTATCGCTGGGGAAACAACTGGTCTCCATGGGCGGCAAAAATGAAAGCATGAACATTGGCCACGGAGTCATGGGAGCCTTTGAAGACAACAGGCCATGTGGAAAAATCTGGCCCCATGGTATGCAGAGACAGAAAGCATGCAAACATTTGGAACCGGTCATGGGAAGCCTTTGCAGACAACACCAGGGTTCCCTGTGGAAACATCTTGTCTCCCAGGGTCTGCAGAGCATGAAAGCAGGCAAATTGGCAAAGAGTCATGGGAAGCCTTAGCAGACAACAGGCCCGGTGGAAACAACTTGTCTCCCAAGGTCGCAGAGACATGAAAGCATGCAACATTGGCCACAGAGCATGGGAAGCACTCTGCAGACAACGGTCCCTGTGGAAACAACTTGTCTCCCTTGGTCTCGAAAGTGGTGAGATTGCAGTCAGAAGTCAGAGACGCATATGATGCAGAAAGAAGATCAGCCAGCCAAAAAATCATCCAGACATTGTTCGAACATCAGCCTTTGTTTGCAGTACTGTCTTATATGCAGATTAAAAATTGGCCTTTACAGCCACACAAGAAGATGTTGTTCTATCACCTTTCAGGGTGTTCCTCCATAGCCAACTTGTGACTGAAGGATGCCAAGAACAACATGAACATAGGGTGAAATTTCAACTACTTAGTTGAATATTGGGTGTATAAACTCATCATTGGACTAAATTTTGTGGGAACAGACCCTGTCCAATGGTTTAGATAATATAAAATCTAAACTTTTTGAAGCTGGTTGAAGGGGAGGCTGTGTGTCACAAATTGCCCCTTTAAAATCACTGAATATGCCTTTATTCTTTCACAATGTAAATATTAAAGTTGGGTGGCCCGATCATGGTCCGATTTTTCATATGAAGTTTTCTCGCTCATATGGAAGCATATCTGATTGCGAATTTTGAGTTAGGTCGGTTCAGTTCTTAATGCAAGTAGCTATTGACAAGCATTTGCTATGCCATATCATGGCATTTTGGTAGCGTTATTTTGACTATGTTTTAAAACAAGTTAGCATGAATTCACACTGAAAGCAAAATGGGCAACATTAAGGGGTTCCAATATAGATCACCTCGGAGGTACATCACTCCGTTGATGCCTTTAAGAACAAACCGTATCACAAAAAATAACATACACAGAAGGTAAAAAGTCCTGTTTTGGTGCTTATTGTGACCCTTTATGGTTAATATGTCAACTTTAATAGTTTCATTTGTTATGAATCTCAAATTGGTGAATGTAAGACAGTATTTTCTGCAGTCTGAATTGGCTGTCACAAGTTTTGTTTACATTTTGTGCCGTATTGCCAGGTTTAGTCAACAGTATTATCACACTACTGTACAAAGTTCCTGGATTACCGGTGTGACCTAGAAGGGTGGTTCCACTATAGGGTGCATCTTTGATCAACTATTTTAAGAAAACTAATTGAAGCATTGATATAAAAAAAAATTCCTCTTGGAAGTTGGACGTCAATGTTCCTAATCACGTTTTAGTGTGGATCCTCTCATGACGTTTATTTTGAAAGCTTTAATTTTTAAGAATGAGAAGGTCAATAAATTTAATACTTTCACACGGGAGGGAAAGCATGTAAAATAATTAATTGGTATCATTCAGAATAACAAATATGAATTTTATTACAGCACAAATCTGACATTTTGGCATTTTTGTGTCATCTGCAAGAGGGCACGTAGAGAATGCTTTGGTAGTGCATGTGTGTGGGGTAAAAAATGTTAACCCAAATGTTAACCTAAACATAATTGCTCACTGTTTCAACATACATGCACACATTGTGGTCCTTGGGTAGTGCCCCACAATTACTCCTCTCACAAGTGGGGTTAAAGGTCATTAGAATTTAAACATTTCTTGGTGTATTCAACCAATTTCCATGGCACTCTGATACAATAGTCCTTGGGTAGTGTCCCACATGTTGCTGTCCTCATGTGACCTTGGTGACCTTGTGACTTTTGTGGCCCCAAAAAGGTCATTATAAAATTTGTGAATCGATTTTCATGAAACTTAGTGTCAGTTAGTGATCTACACGTGACCTTTGTCCCTATTCACAAACCGCGACGGCAGACGACACAATTGTGCCATGAACGCTGTATTTTTTGGGTTTCAATCTAATAGTTAAAACAAGAAAACCATTTAATGCCAACTTTTGATAGGCTTTATTGTACAACACTGTATGCATATCTCCTGTGTGAAAGTAAAGCAGTTCCATAGGCCATGGAAGGTCCATAGAATAACATGTGCATTTTTTTCCTTTCTTGCAGAATACAGAGAAATTCCATGAAGCCGAGTTAAAAGCAACCAAAGCCAGAAATGATTACATCACAGTTATAGGGGCAGTCAATTCTGGTCTCCAAAAGTACTTTGAAAGAGATGTCACAAATGTAATAGATGTAAGTGTTGTGAAGTCAAATGTGTAGCTTGAATTAGAAATCAAACTCTTATAAGAGCACTAGTGTGTCAATTTTGGTCTTAACCCCAGATAGGAAATGTAAACCTAAGATAACACAGCCTTATCCTGGGTTAGGGTTCCTTATCTGGGACAAACTTTGTAAACCCCAGATAAGGGCTCCTTACCCTGGGTTAACAGCGTTATTGGAAGTTTCTGCTCTGTTGTCCTGGGTTTAGGCACCTTACCTTGGGTTTGTAACCCAGGTTTGGCCCTTATCCTGGGTTAATAGCATTATTGGCAAATTTCTGTTTTGTTATCATGGGTTTAGATATCTTAATCTGGGATTTAGGTTTGTAAACCCAAGATAAGAGCCCTCATCCAGGTAAAATAACATTATTGACAGTTTACAGGTTTAGGTGTCTTATCTTGGGTTTATTGTCCCCGCCGAACGAAGTTCGGGAGGGGACTATAAAATGGGCTCCGTCCGTATGTCCGTCCGTATGTCTGTATGTCCGTGATAAAAATGTTAACCCTGGAACATTTGGGCATATCTTTTTTTCTGGATGTGCTAGAGTAGCCAAACTTTGGTATATTGTAGGAGGGGATACCACCTACTCACCATGTAATTCATTCCCCCAGGGTCCTCCCCTGGGTCTGTCAGGGGGTAGGGGAAAAAAGGTCAATATTGCCCAGAAAATGTCAACATTGTGTACAATTTATCTGGAGTTCTGTAAGGGCTACGATGATTTAACTGGTGGAAAGAAGCAGGTTGATGAGTTCTCAACCTGATTAGATTTGGGTGTAAAATAATGCTAATTAAGTATCTAATTTGCATAATTTATGAATTTTTCCCGCAAGGCCTGGGAACAAGTTTTCTTGAGTTCTGTAAGGTGTATAATGATGTAACTTGGTGGAAGGAAGTGGGCTGAGAAGTTCTCGACCTGATTAGATTTTGGGCGAATTTTTTTAGTTCTAGTTGTTACATGTGGGTCATTCTTTTGGGTTGCCAGCCTGTTTACATTTCTTGGAAATGTGAAAATACGTAAAATTCAATGTTTTGCCGCTTTCCAGACCCCGTATGGGTCCCAAATTTAAAAATGTGATCACATGATTTTTTCAAAAATAATGTTGCCACATTGAGTAAATTATCATATATTTACTAAATTTAGTGAATTTTCAGGGATTTTTGCATGCTGAATTTTAAGATTTCTTGAGTCATTTTCTTGAGTAACCATTATTTTTGGCGAGCTAGTGATGGCCAAATTAAGGGTGGACTGGTGCAGTTTTAGTTGTCATTTAGTGATCGCGATATTCGGCGGGGACATATTTTACGCATCGCGTAAATACGAGTTCGCCTTGTTTGTCTTATCTTGGGCTCAGTTTTGTAACTCCAGATAAGGACCCATTATCGTAGGTTTATTACAAATTTTTGTTTTGTTATACTGGGTTTAGATGCCTCAGCTAGGGGATTAGGCTCGTATCCTGGTTTTACGGCATTATTCAGAGTTTCTCTTAAAGCTTCTTATCTAGTCTAGGGTTTAGGTTTGTAAACCCCAGATTAGGGCTGTTACCCTATGTTTACGGCATTGTTTTATCACCTATGTGCCAAATGACAGAAATCGCTCATCTGAGTCTCTTTTGGGATCTGGGTTGGCAGTAAATACCACATAATCCAAGGACTATGAGCTAAAATCCCAATTCCCTTGGCACAGTTCAGTAGCTTTCATTCACCTATGTATTTAGAAAGTACACCCCTGTTTTTTTGGTATGATATATGATACCCAGATCACACAAGCTCAGTTCATGTCAATGTATGTACAAGTACAACCCACTGAACCATGTCCTTGGTAGATGAGCTTATTGTAACTCATAGTTATGGTTGTGTGTCATATAAGACCCCCACCCAGTTAGTTACGCCACTACTTGTCTAGGGTTTACGTTTGTAGAACTAAACCCCAGATATAGTTCTGTTTTCCAAGGTTTGCACTCCTTTTCTGAAGTTTAGCTTTGTAAACCCCAGATAAGTTGAGTTTAACAACTTAACCCTAAATAGTGTAAACTAAGTTGCCTTATCTATGGTTTAAGAGTGTAAACCTAGGATGTAAGGCCCCTTATCTTGGATTTACAAACCAAAACCTAGGTTTATGCTCATTATGATAAGGATAAGGACCTAGCTCAGTACATTCGTCAGGAATGCAGTGAACATTTCAAACATGGTACATGACAATGTCCTTTACCAAACAATCTGTGATTTCAGCATATTGCTACTGCTACTACATATTTTTCCCTGACTACATGATTAATACCAGGTGGACTGTTTGAAAACTGAAACCATTGGCATCATCATGCAGAGAGTACGGGATTGATTGTAACAAAGCAAACAGAAACAACACTCTACATTGTCATTATTATTATTATGACTAAAATGACTTCCTGGTTTTATGTTGAGTTGGGAACAAGGTCCTTAGCTCAAAGCTTGTGTGAAACACACCATAGATAGACAAACATTAATTAGTTGAACAGTGAGAGGTGTACAAGCAAGAGACTGCCATCACAAAAGGGAAATACCAGCAACAATAGTGTGGGAGGGGGAAGTAAAATAATGTTGCTTTGTTTTGCACCTGGAAAGTGTTTAGCAAGAGTTTATTGTAAATAAAAAAAATAGGTAGTTTTCATGGACCTGAATAGCCTTTATAAAAGTCTACTCATTTAAGGGTGCATACACATTCAAACTCTTAAGTAACCGTTCCCTGAAGAGATAATTTTAACTCTGAAAAAAGACCACATCTTTTACCAAACAATCTGTGATTTCAGCATATTGTTACTGCTATACTCTTTCTGAAAGTACCGTTTAAGCATGGTGCGCATAAATGTGATTTTGCGATCAACTGCTAAGCCCCGCCCCTTCTGGATGTTGCATGCGTACGTTTTGTAAAAGGTAATTTGATAAAGATTATACTACATATTTTTTCTGTAATGACTGCATGAAAATATCAGGTGAACTGTTTGAAGTCCAGGGCTAGGGTTCCAAGCAGGGGCTCTCCCCCTTTCCCACTGGTTATGCCACTGAACTGACCAGGGAGTGTTCAGAGGATGACCTCCATTGACCCATGACCATTGACCCATAGTCAGAAGAACCACTGGCCCAAAACTCATTGGGGGTGTTCAAAAGTTAACCTTTAGTGCCCCAACTTTTGAACCCGTTTTATAAAAAAAAAATACGAAACACTATTTCTGTGCAACTTAAGGTTCTATAATCACTAAACTTGCTCAAAACAACTACTGGACCAAGATTTGTGTGTGTGCTCTATACAGGTTTAACCTTTCATGACCTTATTTGACCTTTGACCACAAGTTTTATAATTTGTTTTAGCCATATACTGGCCCAGTAATGTAACCAGGCCTTTGCTAATGTGTGGGGCATAAGGGGTGCCTAAGTATTTTTAGAGGGGTCGAATTGGGTCCTTCTCCATAGATACTTTAATTGTAAGGAGGAAAGGTGGGGGAAAGGGTGCCAAGGATTTTGATAAAGTTTGATTTTGGTGCTACTTGTAGTTTGAAACACTTCATTTTTATCCCCTGGCTTAAAAAGCCATGGGGGATGTTGCAACAGCAGGTGTGTGTGTGTGTCTGTCTGTCTGTGTGGGTGTTCCATTTTGGTTAAGGTTAATTTTGTTTGGTTAACTAAAAAGTGAACTTCTACCAGATCCCAATGTCCAAATTTGACAAAACTTGGTATGTGGATAGTGGCATATGCAATTAATATCCTTGCATTGCCATCACAATTTGTGCATATTAGTGAGCTCATTTGCATATTTGCTCTGATTTGCTCATTAAAAGGTGAACTTTTATCAGATCCCAATATCCAAATTTGACAAAACTTGGTATGTGAATAATGGTGCAAGCATGTAATACTCATGCACTGTGTAATTACTATTTGTACATATTTATGAGCTCATCTGTATATTTGCTCTCAGCCAGGGGGATCGTGCAAGTTTTAACCAGTTGTCAAGTGTTGAACTCTTCCTATGATTTCTTCAAATTTGCCACTGTAAAGGTAGAAGTGAAGCAGGAGCTAAGTGCATACACAAGTAACATTTTTCACCGCAACTTTTTTCTCATTGACAGTGTTTAGATTTAGGATATATACGACTACTGCGTAGGAATCTTAAGGCACAGCATACATCGGAGCAACAAGTGCAAATGATGAGGGGAGATGAGCTGAAGCGAATGGAGCTATGTATACGCAATATGAATGCCAACACTGACAAGAAACTGTTTATTGATGCTAATCAGAATGCGTTTGCAATGCCAGAAGTGTTTGATTTCCACCCTCATCCTGGAGATCAGGTATGTGTTTTGTTTACAAAATTTCAAGGTGTTGAATTTCCCAAAAAATTTATACTGCCCTAAAAATCATTTTGGCAATAAGATTTGGAATTTCCAAGATATGGTGTTCAAATTAGGAATGTACTAGTGGTGCTATATTTGTTATGCATTTCATAATTCTTGTAAAGGTTGGAAAATTGATTTAAGTATTCACAGAAAGTTAAAAGAAAAAGTGTACTATTCCAGAAATTAAAGGTGGGTGATCCAATCCACAAACTCATCCTCCACTTTGCTCCATCAAATTTAGATTTTGGTATCAGAAGCAAGTTTATATTTTTCTCATTACCCTAGTGAAATATAAAATGTTTCCATTTGATGTTACAAACAAAAATGTCTCCAAATGTGGTTGACCACATTGATTAATGCATCTGTTAATGGTTGGACTGATTTAACATAAATTTTGCAATCTGATGTTTTTGACGATATGCTTCCATGTGAGGGAGTGAACATCTTTTTGAAAAATCGGAGTCAGCCCATGATCGGGTCACCCACCTGTAATTTAACCAACCTGGTTGTCCAAAATGTTCACTTAAAAGAAAATTTCTTTTTAGGGATGCCCCCATCCGGTTACATTGCACATTTTTCTGTTTTGTAGGAGGAATAAGTAACATCAACCAACATACGTTCCAAATTTTCATTTTAATGTAAGGGTTAATTGTGTGTATTGCAATACCCCATAGAGTACTGTACAAATATTTTCCGGTTACCGTAAACAAACCATAGTTTAGCTTGTAGCATCAAAATGGGAAGAAATCACGCAAAATATTTTTCAGATGAGTTGAGAAAAATACAAGGTTTCTAAGATACCAAATTTGCAGGTTGGATGGTGTTGAAAGTGGGAATTGAGGTTTAAGTGATCAGGTGTGCCCCTTTAATCCGTTAAATTTGATGCAGTTTAGGATAACCAATTTTTAAAAAGTATTAAAAAGTATTGAAGGAGATTTGAACAGCACAATCCTCTGATTATTCAATATAATGAATGGAACTTACCCTATGGCTTAAGACAATTTTTAAGAAAGGTATGTATTGTAAGCTTGGTAATCATAGTGTTGATCTGTCTGTCTTCTGTTGTTCTGCCTTCCAAAATGCTTCTACCTTCATTCATGATGGATTTTGCTTTTGGATCAGTGGCTCTAGTTTATACGTTTTGTCCCCAGAGGGCCCCTGCCAACCCAAACAAATGTGTGGTGCTCCACAGCCCCAAGGATTAAACGTGGGAGCTGGCATGAGACAGTACATTACTACCAGTGTAACACCGCACTGCCATTACTGACACAACAGGCCACTGCCATCTCACCAATACCACAGATAATACGAACGATTATTCATCATAACATAACACGGGCCCAATTCACACACTCACACTTGATCACAACCACACAAATTTTATAAATTTCTACGCACCGTTTCAAAGCTAACTCCCTCATGCGAGCGGAGTCCACCTCAAACAACAAAACATCCGCACAGGCTTAGACTTTCACATTCTCTTTCACATAGCACCTCTGACTCGATCAAAACAGCTCCAGACCAACTCCCGGCATATGACGGAATCTGCTACAAACACAACCCAAAACCATATGGAAAAATGAGTCCTGACACTTACTACACTGCCATTTTTCCCCCAAACCGCCTACCCCGACCCAAACATCATCAAGGGCCACACTGACCAGAACTGTGTAAAGTCATGCTAGTGACATCACTCCAGCCAGCAGGGTACCCGCCGCCTGCCTGCCCTACCCTCATTCTGGCCAAGCTACACCCCGAGAGCTCCGCTCCTTCAGGGGCGCCCCCATCCTACCCAGAATTTTGCATTGGGTGGGTGGGCGGGAAATTTTCGCACGTCACACTGGTTTTGCTCTCTGCCGAAAATGCGAAGGTTACAAACCTTCCCGCCAGAAACCAAAACAACGCGACCGGGAAGCCTCATTGGCTATAAGGTGCTGACGTCACCTAGTGCCGCCATAGCGACTGGCACTCAAGGCCCGACGATGCTGAAAGGGCAGACACGAAGGACAATTTGGGAGACTTCCTGACCCCACCCCAACCCACAAGGGGGGAGACCAAACAAGCAGGAGCGGGCCCCGTGTGGACAAAATCACCTTTGGCCAGACAAGCTGGCAAAAGTTGGTTCGTCTTTGAAGGCATTGTGATCCACAACCTTGCCCTTGAGATTTTTTATGTATTATCTGAAACATTAGCCTTGTATTACTTGTGTGTCTAACCTGATACATGTACAAATTTGATCATCTCTGAAGTGATATTCTAAATTTGGTATTTTCTGCCCATAACTGATATTATAACAATATGGGAAAGATCAGAATCAATTTAAATTTTGGAAAGAAGCTTTCTTTTCTCCAGGATATTTTGTGAACCATAACTAAAAAATAGGTGCTAAATCCAAAATGACCCTTTAAAGAGACACTGTCACATTTGAAAAATAGTGCACCCTCAAGATTTTTCCAATGATATTTTTGCATGGTTGTAAAGCTTCTATAATACTTAGTCCTCACCTGAACTGATTAAGACCACATCAGCTGCCTATGGTAACAAATGATTTCATAAAAAAATGATTATGAAGGCATTTTATTTTGAGCAGACGATGGAAATGTTGTTTAACCAAAAAAAAATACACGTCAGAGTGATTCCCACAGCATCTACCCTGTTTGACTGGTGTGTGCGACCTTTGTGGTTTTAATATCAATGAAGTTGAGTCGTGATTCTGCCTGTCTAGACACATTGTTGATTAAGTTAACGGCCAACTTCAAAGTTAGCCTACCAATTTGCCTGGATGTCTTTAAGCCTCTGATTAATGAATGACCCTATCTGATTTTGGGTACATGTTATTTTTTATGTGCAAAATATATCTGTATTCTTCCAATTGCCTGAACTATCATTTGCAAGCAAATTGAAGAAATTTCATGTTTTGTGAAAATGTGCCCAGTGCCGCTTAAGGAAATTCAAGTCTAATGGCTTCTTGGGGGGTCATATGATGTTATGTGAAACACTTGCAATGCTGCTTTACCCACAGTGCTGTGACAATATAAATGATTTTGTTTGTAAACTGTAAACGCCGAAACTGAGAGCATGATCCTTTTAAATAAAACTTAAAATGTTGTCCCCAACAGATTAAAACCTTGTAATTTTTTTATTTTTTCAGCATTACTTAACTTAAAATTTTCATTTGAGTCCCATTATACCAATATAACTTACTATAATTGTGATGCATTGGCAATATCCCATAATAACTGAACAAAAAAAAATCCACTACCCACAAATTTCCAGAACCATATTTAATCCTGTAGCATCACTTGGGAACGTGTTAGGGACAATTTTGCAGACGAAAAGAGAAAAATCTTGGGTTTGATGGTGTAAGTGGTGGGTCTAAGTTTGAGGCCAGGGGAGAACCCTCCTGCTACCATATAAAATCCCAAAGATCATTGATTTTAAAAACGCCCTTTTTCAAAGTATACACATATTGCAGTTACAATAACTTGGATAAATGATTAATGTAGTTGACATTTTCTTGTGTGAATTTCACTTGACAAGTTATTTATACTTAACCCCCCCATGGACAAACAGGTTGTTTCATTATTTTATTCATGTAGCATATTTTAGCACTGCATATTTGTTATTACTCACTGGAGGTCAAATAATACCAACCAGGGGCGTAGCAGAATGCTTCCTCCAAATCTATTATTATATCTTGATATACAGTGTTTCTATACTGAAATGTTTTGTTTAAAAACATTGCTTTTCTTTTTAATTCACAATTTGTTATTTGGGATAGTAATAATAATAGCGCAGGTTTTCAAAATAGTGCAAAGATTTGCAAAACTAGCTTATTTTTGCATGTCTTAATTTGCAGGTTTTTTCAATTTGAATACTGTTGTAAGTAAAGTTTGGTAAAAGTTTCTGTTGAGATCACAATCGGCATACTGAAAAAGGAAGTGTCTCTATCATGCTATAGTGGCAATAACCACATTTGCTGGAACCAATGACCTGTGTCTTTACCAAAGCATAAAAGCATGCTCACTGGAATACCAGACTATAGTTTGCTTTAATTTTGACATCCATATCCTCATTGCCAATTTGCCACACAGCATATAACAAAGGAGAGAAGGGGAAATCTATCGCTCTTTTAAGGGTTATTTGTTAATTTGAGAGAACCTTGATATCAAGTTCGCAGTGTCAGTTTAGAGTAATGATAGTTCTCTCAACTGGGAATGAGAATTTTAAATTTATGCGGTTGGCATGAGACCATGCATTAAGTTTCAGTTTTGTTTCAAGCAATTGTGTTTAATGCCCCCCTAGAAAAAATAAAAACCAGGGATCTTAGAAATCGCATATCCTTTGCTATATGCTACCATATGTTACTTTGAATTAGTGTGTTTTTGTTATATTATAATATATAATCTAAAATTACTGTAACAAATCAGCTTGTGAGAAAGTTGATTAAAATTTGGACCAATATCCATATATCTCCTTGCCAAAATAATAGCCTTCTCTGTGTTATAGTATGATCAATACCTATATTTTTATTATCCCCCTGGCTGTTCAGACCAAAGTTAGTAGCATTATTCCTTATATTATGTCTATTATAATGCCATCTTCATGCTATATTTGGTGAATATAGACAAAAATAAAAGAATTACTTATGAAGTAAAACCCATATATTTCGTGAGAATAAAAGAAACTTGGCCTATAATATTTCAATGTGTCAAGTTATCACTCATATTTTTCTTTTGAAAGTAAATATTTCTCTTGGGTTCCACCCAGAGGGTGTATTGAGTCAATCCCACAATGCACCAGATATGATATAGGAAATTTCACCTCAATAGGGTCTTGTGATCCGACAAAAATCCTATTCTTAACACATAAAAACCCTGACTTTTGCGCTCATTTTAGCCCACAGAGCATTAGTACTTTTAGAATTTTAGTATGATCATGAAATGTCATGTGGTTCTTGAACTTTTGGAACACTTTTTATCCCTAAGTTCTGACATATGTTTAGTACAGTACAGTACTGTATAGGCACATTGCAATGCATTATGGGATTGGTTCAAAACACCCTCTGGTTTCCACCAAACCTCCCAACATGGGAATTTAGACAGGCTACACCTGAATTACCACAGGAGTAATTGTTTTGTTTGAAATAAACACAAGAAAGAAGTAAGAGTCAAATAGAGTTATCTGATGGTCTCTATACATTTTGTGGCCATGGTTTTAAAACTAGAGGGAGTGCAACCAACCCACCCATCATTAATTTGAGGGTAAAGAAATGCCACCTGTACTGTTATACATGTGTATCAATTAGTTTTTGAAATGCACATCTTAAGAATTACAGTTGCCAAGCAGAACCGTACATTAACCGTTAACATCAATTCACCGTCATACTACTTTGTATTTTTCTTAGACCCACGAGATGACAGCACCCCATTCATTCATTAGTGACATGGAACAGACGTTTGAGCGATTCAGCAAAAAAGCAGAAGATCTGCAGCTAGAAGTCGATGAGGTATATTAATCAGGACAAGAGCTACTCAAATTGAAACATGTCAGCCATTACTGCTCATGCCATTAGTGTCATTATTACACTGTAACATGTATGGTGTACGTTTCCCCCTAAAAGATGCCTGGGGATGATAGTGATGTTATCTAGCATAAATCTTGCAGATGGATGGCAGGTTGATAGGTTTCAATTTGGATAATTTGTCCAGTGTAAGAATGAGCATGGAATGAAAATTGTTCTTAGTATGGAGCCAATGTGCATACTAAAGGAATGTGTAGGTGTTTACATGTTTTGTGTGATGATGCATGCAAGCAAAATCAAAAATCAAAATAGAGTTATAAAGCAAAAAGGAATTAGCTTAAATTCAATTCTTTTACTTGTAAAACTTTATGGTTTATATTACCTGAGGCCCCTCACATATTGTTAAAACATTGATTTTTATACCACCAAAAAGTGTTTAAAACTGTTAGAATCATCAGTAAATCTGGTTTAAAAGTCACAGAGAAATATCTTTGAGACTGATTTGTAAATTAAAGGTGCGTGTTCCGATCGTCTTTGGGACCCTCTATCCCCACCCCACCCCTAGTTGGGGGATGTTCCATAGTTAATGGTTAACTATCAACATTAGCACAGTATTGAATGGGGCTTTGCAATGTGCATATGCTTCTTAACATCAATAAAACAGCAAGTTGTTTCCCACAGTACTTGATGGGGCGTATGTGCAAATGCCAGGCTCTCATATCAAGTAGAGAACGCAACAGACATAAATCGGAACAAGCACCTTTAAATTAGATGGAAATGTTTTACTTGGGAATTGTATCTTTGCATTTGTCCATATTGTGTTTGTATGTCATGTTTCTTTCTCCAGTCATGTTTCTTTCCCCAGTTTTCTCTTTCTCCTATCTATCTTGGGATTTCAAACACCAATCGTCTCCAAACTGGCCCATGCCAGATAAAGAGATTTGAAGCAATATTATTGAGTGTTTTTTTATGTTCATATCACAATGATTGCTATTGGCACATTCGTTTTAATCCTAACTTTAAACACGACATTAATAAGCATCATAATTGGCTCATTAGCATAATTTGCAGCCTATATATTTGAGATATAAATATGACTACATTTGAATAAATAACAAACAATAACACTGTTTTCCATAATCTTGATGTTAATGTACTTGTTACTTTATTCTGAACTAAAATATAATCGTAATGATATTGTATGCAAATCTTTCATGCACCTCGCCAAATTTCCACATGCAAAAAGATAAAGGGAAAATGCGAAGCAGCAAACAGCTTGTGAAAGAGTACAGGTGCAGATGGAATTTGAAGTGGACTAGATAGCATGCATGTTGACGTATCCAGTTGCGGCTGAATTACCAAATAACAATAATTCTTCAAGACCTTTCACAATGGACTGACATTGCATTAACACTATCATGCCCAAGACTCACTAAAACTCATGAGCTGAGACTAAAAAAGTCCAAAAAAATACGATGACGTCATCGTACGAAAACACATATGGCACAAAATTGCTGGCTGGGCCAGAGACATCCCTAATGGCTTGCCATCCCTGGTCATGGGACTGTGTCACCAGGGGCCCCGGGTTCAAATCCCACCCAAGATGTTCCATCTTCTTTAGCGTTCTATCCCTTAACCCCTTTCCTTTCTCCCGGGAGAAACAAGAACAGTTTTAGGGATCAATTGAAGAGATTCATCAGGATTGTTCATGATGCATAATATTTGGAAAGTTCTGTTTTCAAATCCAAGAAAATAATTAGTACTAACCGAAATATTTCAGCTCCAGTCAGGAACCTTTTTCAATAGAGAATGACTGTGGTGGATTGGTATTATCGACTGGCAACTCTCGATGACGATGATGATGTCATCAACTCCATGGTTGCCCGTTTGGATGATCTGCCCATATATGAACAAAGACGAGGGAGCATACAAACTGGACAAAATATATGGGCAGATCATCCAAATGGCAACCCAAGGAATTGATGACATCATCATCTCATCGAGAGTTGCCAGTTTAGATCATACAAATCCACATCAGTCATTATCGGATTGAAAAAGGTTCCTGACTGGAGCTGAAATATTTCGGTTAGTACTAATTATTTTCTTGGATTTGAAAACAGAACTTTCCAAGAGTGTTGGGTAGTGTATGTTGCTGAGGAAGGCACAAAACGAACTTTTGCATTAAATGTGTTAATTCTAATCCAGTAACCACTTTATTACCAATAAGAAACACTAGAGATCTAAAATCTTAATTTTTATCCCCGGGCTTGAAAAGCAGAGGGGGATATTGGGAGGGTGTGAATGTCCGTATGTGTGTATGTATGTGTATGTGTGTGTTCCAGTTTGGTTAGGTTTTGGTTAGGTTTTCGTTTTTACGCGTCTCCTTAGAAAAGGTTAAGTCGATTTAAACCAGAATGGGGTTTTAAGTGCAAAGGGGTTCATCATGTGTGGATGATGTCAAAGGTCATGGACCAAGGTCAGAGGTATCTGAGGTCATGTTCCAGACTCCCATCTTGCCAGGGGGATGATGCAAGTTTACTTGCTGTATTTTTATAGAGGGGGTGGGCCAATGACTAGGGGAGAGTTTTTCATATTTCTAATCTTAACCACATCATCATGATGATGTGCAGGATCAATTACTCCGCCCCCCCTCCCCCTATTGACACCAAACACAACAGAAAATCACCTTCCCAGGGAGCTTTGCAAAATTGAGCTAAATCATGCTTGGACACTGTACTATACTGTGCTACATGCACTCATTTTGTCATGCTTTGTGCCACATCAATGAGGGTCTCTTCAAGAGCTTTGTTCAGATTTCTTGTCATAGAGGACTTCCTTCATGATTTGCAGGGGTTTCTATGTAGTATGAAACAATTTGAACTTATAAAAAATGAACAACTTCTCATATTAATATAATACAAACATCGTCTTTCCTATACAGAATCTTGTAAACTGGGTTATCATATTTGTGATTGCATAAGAGCAATGCATTTTTAACAATTTCAGAGATAATCATTGGCAAAAGTTAGCAAGTAGATGCCCCCAAACCATGTCAAAATGGATTTCTTCAAATTTCTATGTATGCTGATCGAATTTCATCAATATCCATTACAAAGTACTCATGCAAGAATTCTTAAAGGCAAAGAATTCCTTTGGTATTGCCAAATACGTTTTAAAATGATTTGAGTGGGAGCAGTGCATGATGGGAAGATGTTTGTGTTGGTGGTTGAAGTGTATGTGTTCCTGTTAGACATGATTAATCTAAAGGTTAGCCACAAGCTAGTCTGGATAGTACTGGTTGATTGTAGATTTGTTATTTGCTTATGTTAAGCTTCAGGTTAGCTGTAGATCTCAAAAGTTGTGGGCTGGCTTAGCATGGTTAAATTTTAGGCAGTCATAGTTAACCAAATGCTAACCACTTGTTATCTATATGTTTGTTAGTCATAAATTGACTTGGACTTTGGTTAATCTAGAAGGTTAAAGGCAAGCTGAAAAAAAAAACTCAGAGAAAGATTAATTCTAGAATTTCATTTGAATTTGATTGCCTTTCAGATATTCTGAAATATTTAATTCACAGAAATTTATAGGCTACTGAGTTAGGAAGTAATATGTTCACCCGTGAGCCTTTCATGGACTGATGATTGTCAGCCCGATTGACAGTACAAAATTGTCCGAGACGTTTTAAAGAAGAAAATTTGGAAAATAGCACGCATGTGGAATTTTCAATCTGCCCAAACACATTGGTGACCAGAAGTCGCCTATAATGACAGTAACTTGCACTGAGAGATTGCTCCAAGTACAAGCATGGGTTTAGAAACCCTTTCATTGTCTATGGAGCAAGCACTCTGCATGACTTATGTAAAACAAATAATGCATTCTTTCATTGTTACTCATATTTGTCCATGTGTTTTTGTCTATGTGAATTAGCTATAAAAGGTACTTGTACCAATTTATGTGTATCTGTTCTCCTACTTGATATGAGAGGGCCTGCCACTTGTATACAATGACCACCAAGTATCGTGGAAACAATCTTGCAGGTTTTTGATAGTAGAACCAATAATGCACATTACTTACAAGGCCCCATTCAATACTGTGCCAATATTGATGGTTAACCTATAAAACAGCAGTTTTTTCATCTATATCTTGGGGGGGGGGGGGGGGGGAATGGGCTTGGAAGCGGAAATTTCAGGATGACAATGAGACAAAAATGCAACCTTTCATCTAATGTTAAAATTGTAGCTACTTCCGGGTAAATCAGGGGTCCCAAAGGCTATCGGAAAAAGCACCTTTAATTGTTGATGTGCTGGATTTCTCTGTCAGTGGACACTTGATTATGAGAAATTGTTGGTATGTTTTTGCATGAGAGTGTCTGTGCTAGTAAGATTTTGGTCTGTGTTTTGGTGGTCTCTTTGTCGCACGCCGCCATTTGGCCTTACATCCATATGACTATTTGCATACAGTGGTGAACAAGATTTAATATGCGATTGTGTTTTATGCACCAAAATTGATTTACAAAACATAAAAATGATCATTTGATAAATCATTTCATCTTTTTCTTCTCTTCTCCCATTGGGGGGCCTACCTTCTTCACATCATAATGTGTGTGTATGTGTTTGCGTGAATCTTAATGTTGACATTTGCTCCATACCAATCACAAAATGCACTATTTGCAACCCTTTCTGTGGGGTGATATGCGACGCAATCCATCATCCATGAAATTGTACATGCCAATTCCCATTGCCTGCCTGTGTACCAACCTACTTGCCTGCCCGTCTGCCTGTCTGCCTGCCTGTCTGCCTGCTAACTCTTGTCTGGTCCATGCACTACCACTTCTGTGGTCTGGCCGTTCCTGGGTACACGTTGCCGTTCCTGGGTACACGTTGCCGTTCCTGGGTACACGTTGCCGTTCATCGACTACACTCAGTAACTTATCTTATCGTTTAGATATATTTCAACACTAATGCCCATATTCTCAAAAGCAAAAAAATTCAATCAACTTCAAGGATGCGATAAGATAGAGTGCTTGACGTTTTTGTCCAAATATCACGATTGTAGTTGGTATGTGACATTGCATTCCTACGTCCTTTAAAAAAAAATAAGATGTGGACATCCTGACAGTTCTTCTGTAAAGGTGCCACTTTAAGAGATTTTGTGGCACTCAAAATTTGTGTCATAATAGTAATTTTTATATAGACTAGACACTCAATAGGCTTCCTACCTTGGTCTGGCCACAAGAAATGTCTTGTAAAAAATAGATAAAATTTTTTTCTATTTATATTATTTTGTTGTTTATATAAAACAGCTGAATTTAGTATTTGCCTCCTTTACGAAATTAAAAATTTTTGATTTGAATCACCTTTGTTGGAATAGACAAAAAATAGGCATTTTAGGGTGTTTTCTAAAAAGTCAGATTGTATTCACCATCAATAATGTTACTGTGATCCACTTTACCCACTTAGCAAAGTATGTATCTTTTGCAATTTGAATATAAAAAAACAGTTTGAGGGTTTAATTCACTTTGTCCATTCCCATTTTGTACACTTCCCCATTTGTCCAATACCTACTGTCTTAAAACAACCCTAACCTAAACCATAGAAATAAAAGGAAGATGATTTGCACAATTCCCGTAATGCATCTCGTGAGGTGCCCATTTCCATCCGGGAACTTGTACCAGAGTTCAGGTTTACAAGAAATTCTCTTCTTTGTTCACATCGCCATACAGCGCCAAAAAATTACAATACAAAGTACCTTTTCACATGAAGTTAGTCTTACAGAGATGTAGAAGAATATCATAGAAAAAAACAACAAACCGAGGCACTGATGTTAATTTACGGCCAAAAAGGTAGATGTCGATCGTAACCTTGCCCTAATTGTCACCTGCAGGACGAATACCGCCTCTTAAAGCAACGTCACAGATAAAGTAAGTTTCTAGTATTGATATTACGCTCTTAACCATATATTTGTAGCTGACTTGAGGGTGGTACAAGTTCCCGGATGAAAATGGCACCTCACGTGATGCATTATGGGGATTGTGCAAATCGTCTATTGAAACTAATGTGTAATTCAATAGCCCGAGACCATAACCAAGTTCTCTGACACCCTGCACATCGTCATTGTTGTGCGAGCACCTGTGTGTCGTCATTGTTGTTCCGCAAGCACACGTATATAAAATCTGTGCATCATATGTTGTATCAGTGTTGCATTTCAGTGTTCATGGTCTGATTTTTTGGCAATATTTTTGTGAAAATCAATCGATGGAAAAAAAAACCCATACCTCTCAAAAAGATTCCTACATTCCAAACAAAAGAGTTGGTGATGAGCCCCATCGTACCTTAGAAAAGAGGTAGTGGAGCCAGAGTGACAGCATGTGGCATCACAGTTGGCTGTGTTGTACATAAAATTCTTCATAAATATTCTAAAGGGTTTTTCAAAATGGTGACAATATGCAAACCAAATATGACGTCCATAAGGAAGTGCGTATTATACTTAAGGACACCTTGAATTGGTTGCACTGTTTCAGGAGAATCCACCCCATCGGGGAAAAATACAAGGCAAATACAATGCCTTAATCCATCCTAACTTAACCTAATATAACCCCAAATTCTAATACCAATCTCAAGCCGGGTGATCAGTATTCTGCACCATATCCTTCAACATGCCGTTTGTTTCGTTGAGACTGCGAATATAGGGTGGTGGCACAATAAATACTAAATTCTTTCCCTAAATCCTATTACATAGTGGATGAAATGGGAAAGGACAATGTGACAATTACCATTATTAGCACACATCAGTGTTTGATGCATCCATTCTGTTTATGCTTGATGCATTATTGCATGCCCAACGGAATACCACAATAAGAATAACTTGTCCAGATATACACTTAACCACTGCACTACTAAAAAGATAAACACAGCACTAATTTATTATGGCCTTGTTGATTGAACATTATAGTCTATCTCAACACAAAGTAGGCACGGTTGCCTAACACCCTAAACAGCTGTGAATGAGCAGCGAATAACCCCAGGATGCATGCAGGGAAGCATGAGTGCTGCATCGTCACAAAAAAATCTCGGGAAACTTGCAAATGAGAAGCATCCTCAAAACCTTTTGAGAATATGGGGGCCTTGGTGTTAAAGGATATGGTCACACTATACATTGTCGATATATGTTTTCAACCAAGTGTTTCGCATTAAATGAATGAAACTATTTCTCAAAATAAAACAACTGATAAATTTGCATTTGTGGAGGCCCTTTCATGTTGGACCATGCTGTATTGACAAGTCACCCATTGTCAGCTGCAGGTGTACTGTGGAATGTCTGCATGTCTGTGGTGTGATTTTTCTGTAACCCAGACAATGCAGACATTCCACAACACACCTGCAGCTGACAATAGGTGCCTTGTCAATGTGGCTCTATAGCCCAACATAGTTGCTGATGCAAATGCCATTTATCGGTTATTTATAAATAGCTTATCTAATAGTCATTACTGCGTTAAGATGACAAATATGTCTTTAAATATCAAACAAAATATAAGGCATGGCCCTTCTTTCTATGTTAAGTGGTCACCTGTTTTTATAGTGAAAAAAACATTGATTATCAAGTGATAGTCACTTAGTAATGTATAAATTGTACTTCAGCCATTGTGCATATAATAGCTGTTTGTAGAAATGTTTCTTTTGTTTTCCTTTTCCAACAAGTTGATGTTCAAAATACCCAATGTAATGAAAAGATTTAATGTTATCATATCAGAAAAGGTTTTAGAGATTATTACTGAGTAATAATCAAGATGATGTAAAATTTGCAACACACCATTTATCTATATGTACATTATTAATTGATGTGAGCAATGCCTGAAACTGTATTTTGACAGATTCCAAAAGTCGATGCGAAGAGTGATCGTGGTTGGAAGATGACGGGAGCAACCCAACGGAGGAAGAGGTGATTAACCACTTCAAGCAGTTGCGACAGCTGTCAGTCACCTCAGTCAGCAGTGTCTGAATAGGGTGCCTTCAGTTAGTCGTGCTGGCAAGAATATACAGCAGGATACCGAGTTCTTGATATTTGAGTGTAGCTTGAGATGGGTTAGGAGTGGTTTGAAAACATGACAAGCGGTTTAATACCGACACTTACGTCAGAATTGTTCATAGTTGGGTAATGTGCGCGCTGTCATATCTGCGTTGAATGAAGGGGGTGACGCTTGTAGGTAGTCCTACGTGAGATTCACCCAATGAGGAAGCGTGGGGAGGCTGACATACTCAACAAGCCAACCGGTATTCAATCCCGTATTGACACATGTCGTGCTCGGCGCACGGTAAATAACTCTGAACAATTCTGGCAGCCACTGAAGTGATAATAAACATTGGAACAAATTGGTGTATGTACTCGTACCAATGCAGAGATGAGCATAGTATGTAAATGGCAGTTGTGCCCAGCCACCAAGCCTCACTTTAATAGTTTATTGCATATGCTTCGATGGATTTTAATGATCATTCGATACACTGAAACTTGAATTTGGTGATATGAGAGATGTTAGGGAAAATGAAGTCAAGTCTCATATTGGGATAATTTCAGATTATTTTATAAAACACCTTATTTTTGACAGCAGTAGAGATGGATATTCTGCACATGCTTGAGGATGCTTCTTGAGGATTGGGTTATCATATAATGGTGTCAGTGATAAGAGGTCAAAGGTGATCTAAGTGCCATTTGAGGTCATTGTTGAAAAATGCGTAGTATGAGTTTCACAAATTGCTCAGAATGATCATCGAGGGTGGAGTCCAATGGGTGTGTATATGCTGAAGAGGTCATTTTAGGTGATTGTTGAAAATTGCTTAAAATATGTCTAAAGATATGGGCATTCACCAAAGATGCTTGAAAGCTTTGAAGATCAACTTAAGAGGAATTTGAGATCATTTGTGGCCATCCACAACATATGGCCTGTATTGTCAGCATTCAGAATAGTGTTGAACTGGGTACTTACAAAGGATTGGTTATGCATGTTCTAATTATTGGATAGGTTTTTACGACGGGTATTCATAACAATTCAAAAAAAAATTTGAACAGGTTCACCATCGGATAAGTTTGAGAAACTCTCTAGCTTTCGTTAGGAATAGCTCTGACTAATGAGGACAAATGAACTAAATGGAAGACATGTAGACTGTCACTTGCCTACTGGTGGCTCTGAAAAGTGCTAAATCATTGAAAGCACTACTATCAGTAGAAACAAAGACATCAACGGAATGTGACAACTCTCTATTTGTCAAAAAACAATGATACGGTTTTCAGTGAACGGCTCTTTTCAGAGCCACCCTTAACTCTATTTAGCCAGATAGGCAATTAGTGTGGTCCCTGGGGTTTTTGACCCGGAAAAAATTGTTATTGAGCTGATTTTTGCACCAGATAAGCAGAATGCATCATACAACAACTATCCAAAATCCCATTATAAATCCCCTTGGGGAAAATTTTTTATCCAAGATGGCCGCCATATTAGCTATATCTCCGCTTTTAAAGTAGATGTTGATGATTTTAGGGTTTTGAATTATTTTGGGGTCAAAGAATCCAATCATGTACAAATCTAAATCACTGATGATTCCTTCACGCCAAAATCCAAAATGGCCGCCATTTTATATAATTAGCTATATCTCATGTTTTTTAATAGTTTTGTGTTAAAGAATTCAGTTTTTGTTAAATCTAAATCATTGATGGTTTTTTTTCCCTTGAGTCAAAACCACATGGCACCAAAGGTCTGCCACATTTGCTGCCATTACATATAATTATCTTCTCACTGACATATACTTTTCTTTGCAGTATCCTGCAAAGAAGCTCGGTCAAACTGTCGCATATATAGGAGGGTTGTTTAAGGCAATAATCCCGAAAAGGGATTGGTTTAATTACCAAATAGTAGTAATTTTAGATTCATCTTTAGTCTATTCGAAAGAATAACTTGGGTGTTATGTTATTTGAACTTAAAGGAAATATGTCATGATTCTGAATATTTGGAAAATGGTTATGGATGAAAGCTTAAGTAACGTAGATTACATATAAATCAAATAAGTTGAAAATTGTCCATATTTGTGGTATTTTGCCCTTTTAATTTTCCGCCCAATACTTACTCGAAAACGATTCCGACAAATCCACATCGCAGGCAAATGGTATCATATCGCAGTGTTGCCACTTAATAATAATTAAAACACAACGAAATGAACAAATATGTCATTCTGTAATTATTTTTCTAATTTTATTAGTACTTTCATTAAGCATCAATTTTACAGTGCAGCAATAACAATTCGAGTCAACACGATGTTTTGGTCATCACTTTGACGTCACGAGGAGAGCAAAATTGGGCGCTTTTGATTGGCGAAAATCCGCCCGTTTTTCTTCGTATGTCAAAAAAGCAAAAATTAAAATGCCTCTATTTTGTAATTTTACATCAAATTGTATTATTTTTTCGGGAATTCGTGATGTATGTACATTTATTTATGAATGTAAGTCAAAACTGAGCTTGACAAAAATCTTGACATATTTCCTTTAATCAGAATGCAATTTCCCAAAACTGCACAATAAGAACCAGTACGACGCTCAACATAATACTCATTCGAAAGAATGCTTTAAAAAGTTTCGTACTACAGGTATGCAGTTTTCGTATACTTTTCACATAAAGCATGATTAATTAAGGCCTACACAAGTACGTCTTGCCAGAAATGGGCATAGAAATAGCAATATATATTTCTATTTTCAAACCACAGTACCAGAAATGGAAACTGGAGTGTGAAAGAAATATATCAAATATGAATCCCAGAAAAATTTGGAGAAATAACATTTGGGTGTGAAAACGCCTCAGGAGGACTCCCTTATTACATAATTCAGGTCCGTTTTTTTTTTGTACCCGTCCCTTTTACAAAATTTCTCTTTATTTATTATATCTATTTATTTATTCACTTATTTATATTTATTCATTTATATAAATTTTCTTGTCATTTTGTTATTGCTTATATATATTTATTGAGTATAATGTATTGTTTGTTTCTTTATCCCATCTTTCCTTGTTCTAAAGTTGAGATAAAGCAACTTATATGTAATGGCGGCCATTTTGAATTTCAGCATCAAGGAAAACATGGATAATTTAGATTTAGAATAAAATCATCAAAAAATCTACTTGAGAAGCCAGGATATAGCTAATTATATGCAATGTCAGCTATTTTGGTGGCCATCTTGGATAAAAAAAATTCCCCAAAGGGGATTCATGGGGATTTTGGATATGTTGTTATATGATGTATTCTGCATGTCTAGTGAAAAAATTAGCTCAATAACAATTTTTTCCTCGTAGTATGTGTATTTCTTCTTCAGGGACTATACTAAATGTCTGGTTGTTCTCTATTGACAGGGGCAGTCTTCAGTGAACGGCTCTTTTCAGAGCCACTCAATGTAATGAAATTCCAATTAGTTTCACTTCTTATTGTGGATTTTGTTGAATTTCAGAAATACAAAGAGTACCTCCAAAAGAGCAAGGATCTTGCTCGTACCAAGTCAAAACGAGACCTCCTGAAAACAGCACTTGGATATGGTAAGTAATTGCAGAAATTTTACTTAGTGAACTTTAACTTGCATAATCCATATTTCTCTGTAGGTATTGAAGTCTTTTTTTGTTGTTCAAGCCTCATTAATATATGTCATGCATTAAAAATCAATCAGATTGTAATGAACTGAAGAATAGATGATATTGAGGGTTTAGGGCAAAAAGGCCTCATCTGCAATATCTGCCACATGTTAGATTTGACAGGTATAACACTTAATAAGAACACAACTGACAAATGGCAACCATTGCAGATGGGGCCTTGCACTAAACCCTCGATATGTGTGATGAAAGGACAAGCGGCAAGCCTGCAGTTGTCATGACAGGCAAGGTGCAATTACAACACAGAACTTGTGCTTTCTGAATTGGAACTTGTGATATGGCATGACAAACTGAGCAGAAAGTCACATTGGTCTGTTTCAAGATTGCACGGCTGTAGATTTCATGTTCATTGTTTGAGCCAGCTGGTAGTCTAGCAGATTTCATGGGTTCCTATGCACCCCTGAAAACTAAATTCTAGCATTAGGATCTCTGCGATATGATCTGAAAGAATTTTGATATTACCAAAATCAAATATTGGGCCAAGGGGTCCGTTTGGCGGCCATCTTGGATCTGAAGATCACAAATATGCCAAAGTATATATTTTCTGATTCCTTATGATACAAATAATTTGAGATACCTTTCAACTAAATCGAACCACTTTATATGACTGATCTCTTTAGATCCAAGATGGCCACCAAATGGACCCCTTGGCCCAATATTAGATTTTGGTAACATAAAAATTCTTTAAGAAGATGTCGTAGAGATCCTAAAATCATGTTAGAATTCAGTTTTAAGGGGGGGTGTGGTTTCCCATGAAATCTGCTAGATTATAGATGGCAGCAATGGAATGTGCATACTATAATGAAGGACAACATTCTAATCTCTTGTACAAAGGACATGCCAACTGGCTGCACACGTATATCAGACAAAGAACATGCAGTCTGTATCATAGGCAGTCTATAATAATAACAATATTTATTCAAATTACTTGCAATGTAAACTGACGCAATGTGACTTTCTGCTTATATGCTTTATGCTTTGTCATACTGGGTCGCTCTTGATTAGACCTTTTGAATTGGTAGCTGAATTGAGTAACTTTAGATGGCAAAAAGGTGCTTGAAATGCCATTCCTGGGGTCCGTTCCCCAAATTTGTGTGTAACCCTACGTGTATGTCCTACATAATGGACCTTTTCATACCAGTTACACAATGCTTTTGACAAATTGGTCCACTCGGGCATGACATAGTATGCACATAGATTTACGACCGAGTTTCCGGAACGGAACCCTGGACTCTACTGTGGTTTTGGGCCACTTACAATGGAAACCAATTGGTTAAAAAATAATTACATTTTGCCCTAGTGCCGGCAAATTGGGCAGCTTTCTTTTGGCTGGACATGCCCACTGAAAAATACATATCAGTCCTACTCAGATGCCTCAAGAGACCAAAGTGGTAACAAGGAGTGTAAGCATCAGTGTCTTGTCATCTATTAGTAACAAAAAATGTGGTTGTCCTGCACAGGAATTCAAAACAACTGTATTGATTTATATTACAGACAGGGTTGAGGAAGAGGAAAATCTCCAACAACAAGATCAAAATAGTGTAGAAAAGACACCTGGCAAGTTTATGTTGTTACCTAGCAACCATTGAACACTGCCCCCACCTGCTTTTGATACACCCTTCTCCACCACCATATTTGCATTT
Organism: Ophioderma brevispina; assembly: GCA_023653785.1. Taxonomy (NCBI): domain Eukaryota; kingdom Metazoa; phylum Echinodermata; class Ophiuroidea; order Amphilepidida; family Ophiodermatidae; genus Ophioderma; species Ophioderma brevispina. Next base: position 3,997 of record JAMKCH010016593.1, on the reverse strand, counting down.
TGCATTACAGAAACATGCCCACTCCGTTTTGTTCTGTTTGATTTTGACATGATTTGCATTTTGCTGTTTGATTTTGTTGCAATTTATGAGTTATGCATATTATTTTGTTTTTCACTGACAACATTTACACTACTGAGCATATACTGCCATTTTCAAGCATTCATGATTTCTTTAATGTTCTTTTTAAAAATATTTAACTTCTATACAATCCATCTTGACATTGTGCATAGGAATATTGGAATAATTTAGTATTCTGCCACCACATCCTTCAACATGCAGTTTATTCCGTTGAGGCTGCCAAATTCATTGGGTGGTGGCACAATACAAAATTCTTTCCGGAATATTAAACATCCACTAACTGTTTTGCATTGGTGTGTATGTGTGTTTAAGTGCATGTATGTATGTATATACGTGCAAGGTGGCCAAGCAGTCTGAGGAGCTGGGCTGGTCATATGAACAAGTGGCTCTGGTTCGACCCCTGTCTGGGTCATTTATTTTGTCATATTGAAATAGATCTGTAAGGTCAGAAATTGCATAATCACACCGCAATAAATTCGACCCCTGCCTAGAAATAGAGGCATTCATTAGTCGGCTATATGTAGTCATGTAAAACGGTTGGTCCTGTGGTCAGGCAAGTCATTCCAAACACGTACAAAGTAGGGGGACATCATCCCGGTCTGTTTACTTGCACTCTCCACTCTAGGTACCAGGGTGTTTATATTTTCCAATCCACACATAGGCCCAGTGTGGAAGGGTAGGTCTTAATCCAGCATGGAGAACATGTTGAAGGCTTTGTCCTGCATTGCACAGATATAGCAATGCTTTCCATTATGCTTATGCAAATCAATCTAGGTTAGGGTCTTATAAATTTTCTTCCCTTTCCAAATCATGTCCATTTAGAAATATCTTTTCTGAAATAGACACGTGACTTAACATCCGATTATTCCTATTATGTGACAGTTGGAATACCCTGCCTTGCCTTCTTACATAACAAGGTTTTTTCACACACCTATTGATTGGTATTGGTTAAATTTGGATTTAATCCCTTCCCCTTTTTGCTCCCCCTGGCCTGAAAAAAGCATAGAGGGGATTTTGCAAAGAGTGCCTTAGTCCGTAGTATATATGAGTGTTTCCCGTTGGTGGTTTTCGTTTTTCAGGTCATCTTCTGTTTTTTTAACGTATACTTGAATAAAGGCACTTTATCCTCATAAAACGTTGTGTTGTTGTCTTGTGGTTTTAATTTCTTCCTGCATGCAAGTTGGGGTGAGCCTTCTCTATCTTCTTCGAATAGACTTGGGGTTAAGGTGCAATAGGAGTTCCGTCATATGTGGATGTCAAAGGTCCGGACCAAGGTTATGTGTTGTAGTTGATGTACTCTAATCAATGACCAGAGGTTGGTAAAAATGCCCAAAGGCAAGTGTTTTTTTGGGGTGTCCACATGAGCCCTGCATCCCCCCTCATACACCATTGGAATTGTGCAAGACCTTATAACCCTTAAGTTTTAAAATCAACGTGTCATATCCACAATTCATTTTGTTTTAATTCTGTCACTGAAAACAACTCTGTGTAAGATGTCGTGATGCTCATCCATTATGACTTTTAATAACTGGCAGAAACGAGCTCTTCGTTTGAAGATCATTTCACTCTTGCCATATCACCATGTTGGTTGCATTTGGGATATGGTATATATACATGCTAGCATAGATAAACAGTGCAGTAGAAATATACAAAAACACATCAGTTTACAACTTAGTAATTTATTCTCTTACTTTGACTGTTTGACTATTTTTTGTTATTTTATTTTTCATTTAGTTACAAAAATACCATTCTGTTAAACCAGTGCAGTGTTTATGTGCTTCCTTACCTTTCCCTGCCCCACAATGGTTTCACTCACCCATGATTTCCATACAAATAAAGTGCACATGAAAAAAACTCTTCAATAACAAAATTATTTGCAATGTTGTCAAGTAAGCCCCAATAGTGCTCCAATAGTTTAAGCTTTCTGAAAGCTGGTCAAATTTTTGATGCCTTCCCGGACCCAAAGTTACTATAGGTGGGAGTAATAATGTCCTTGGCCCAAGTTACTAGGTACGCCTTCTTTTCCACCGAACCGGTGCACACTGGTTTCACATAGACACAGTCATGCCACAAGCAAACACAGGAACCATCGCGTACACCATGCCAAATAATTATTACTCAATCACCCTTAGTTACCATAAGTTCAAACTTGGTATACATATTAAAGCACTATCAGTGATTTGCAAAATCATAAAATCTAAAAAACCAAATCAAAATTAGATTTCTTCATGTCTGTAACAAGTATGGTGGCCAACATACCCTGCAAATGCGAAGACCAGAGGCAATCTATCAAGGACAAATTGGAAATTTAGTTTTAACAACTTGTCCGTCAATCAAGCAACCCTATTTACAACACATAATTGAAAGGAGATTTTGTATCTTTGTACACTGACTGGCCGTTATTCTTCCTCTTCTTTCAATTCTACAGTTTGGAAAATAACTTTATGGGAATTCTACAGAATCTTAGCCTTCACTTTTAAGCTATTCTGCAAATTCAAGTATTTTGACCCTTTCGATAAATCCATGTAGTGTCTTAATTAACAATGCCATTGTACTGACTTTTTTTTTACTTTTAACATTGTGAATACGAATTTAACAACCTCCAACCTTACAGAAATTTTGGTGGCCTAATTTTGGTGAAACCTAAGGCCATTTGAGAAAAACAATGACATAAAATGGTTCAGTACAAGGCAAAAGGTATACCTTCATTGCATTATAAAATTTTGAGATATAATGCCATTAAACTTATCGCATGACTGAAAAATAAAACTAATAAAAAAGAAAAAATACAGATCAGAAAATAAGCATCGTTTTCATATTTTCAGTGTTGGAAATTAAACAAATTTATTCCAATCGTCTTTTGGACCCCTCCTGTTTACCCGCAGTAGTATTAAGTTTTAATATCAGATGAACAGGCCCATATTTTTTCTTATTGTCCCCTGCATTTGGGGGGGGGGAAAAAAGCCCTCAAATCCATTTCATTCCCAGAGTATAACAAACAAAACCACTGTTTTAATGTTAACCATCAATATTAATTATTAGCACAGTATTTGAATAGTGCTTTGCAATGCGCATTATTGGCTTCTACTATTGAAACCACCGCAAGTTTGTTTCCTACGGTACTTGATGGGGCTTATGTGCACGTGTCCCAGGCCTCATATCAAGTAAAGAACATATAGACCTAAATTGCACAAGCACCTTTAAAGTAGTGTCAATTTTGATATCAGTAAAAGGTCTCATTTTTGTCCATTGTCATCCTGTAATTCCAGTCTTCCAAAATCCATGTCTTTTTAAGATAGAGAGGATAACCATCCAATACTAGCACATAGTGAATAGGGCGTTGAAATATGATTATTAAGGTCGCTTCTATTATTAAAACCGCATGTTTGTTTTCCCACGGCAGGCTTCAATTACAATTTTAGAATTGCACATTCACAGGCTAATTTAAATTGTGAATACTGATGCCTACTAACATTCAATATCGACTCTAGTACATTTAGGCTTTTGACAGTCGGCTCAATTTATACTTCAACATCCAATTACATTCTATAAAATAAGCTAATTTTTATCGTTGAATCACAAAGTTCCAATTTTTCAGGTACAAAAGTTACTGCCCTGGTGATGTGTGGCGCGGGTAATTCGAAGCCTGTTTCCCACAATCATGTTGGTGAGTGTGTACAAGTGTCCAGTCTCTCGAGAAGAAACATGAAGTAAGACATGATACACAAAGCGGAACAAGCACCTTAATCTTTCCCCGAGGGGGGTTGTGTATTTCAAATTAAGTTATGCAAATGCAACTGCTCCATTTTACTCTTTACTCCCTATTTGGAAGCGATCTCCACAGAGTGGTAATGTGGATTGCAAGGGAATGCCAAATGGACTGTTGTTAGTCTATTTGGTGAATACTTAAGCTATATCG